>OX328128.1:51584748-51699748 GCA_946811695.1 Gonocerus acuteangulatus | reverse complement strand
AAAAACGAAATTAATACTCAGAAAAAAACAGATAAATAAGATATTACATACCAATGAAAGGAGGAAAATCTTCCTCTGCCTCCCGGCACTTTCATTGGTATGTAATATCTTATTTCTCTGTTAAAAATTAATTAATATTATTATTAGCACCTATTTACTTGTGTATACAACTCAGTAAAAATGTTTGTTATGTTTCTATTGATTTTCTAGAACTAATTTCTAGATATACACTAATGTTCACTTTACCTGTTTATTAATAACATAATTGAATCGATCCATGCAAAAAGAGCTTCAGTCCATAATCAGTAGTTTTGAGAAAACGAGAAAAAACGGTCTACACCCTTCATTTGTTTTATTATTGTGCTATTTTTTTTTTTTTTTTGTCTGAGTACCCCATACAGACACAAGTTATATATGAAACATTGGTTATTACTAACAAATGCATTATATTATTAAAATATAATTATAGTGCTTGGACTGAAGCTCTTCCTGCATGGAACAGCCTAAGGAGTACCTCCTTGTAAAATATAAGGTCTAATATAATGTAAAGCACATTGTAGGATATATTGAGTAACAGTTTATTATCAATGGTACCGTCGTTTGGGGTGAGTTCGGACAATAGTGCATGGCGCAGGAAATCACGTGACCTGGAGCAAGTTTTTTCATTAGGGTCATAATTGGCTTGACAAATATGATCGATATTCCATTTTTCCCATGTAGTGAAGCCGAAATCGCCGTGAGAATACTTTGAAGTGAACAACGAATATTTTAATGTGAGCTGTAATTTCCATGATTTTCGAAATGCTAGAAACAATTGTCTATGTAGAGGATCTGTAAATAATTAAATCCTAATTTTTCATATTGTATAGTAGGTTTATATGTTGGCTAATGATACATAAATAAATATATTATTTTTTTGGGGTTCCATAGCTTTTTTTTCTTCGTTAAGTAAAAAATTCGCATACCGTGGGGTGAGTTCGGACATGCATCAATTCATCCCCGCGTCCTCTTGGCTTAAAGGAAAACAGTATTTATTCCAAAGAGGCTTTGAAAAATGTGATTAACGATGTCAAAACCAAGAAGAAGACTCTGAGAGAGGCAGCCGATCGATTTAGGTATCTAAATCGATTCGCTGCCTCTAAATCGACTTTAAATGATAAATTTAGAGGAATGCACAACAAAATAAATTCGTGGCCAAACAAAATAGGTTAGGTTTAGATTTTTACAGAAATTAAAGGCTGTCCGAACTCACCCCACACGTAGGGGTGAGTTCGGACACATTTTAACTATAAAGAAATTGAAAATTTTTGAGATATAAAAAAAAAACAAAATACACTATTCGATAGAGGAATGTTAAGGGTTCATAAATTAAGTTTTCCAGTTTTTTACAAAAAATCTGTACTTTTTAATTACGAGAAAGCATCGAAAAAGTGTCCGAACTCACCCCAAATGACGGTACAATATGTAAGAAATATTTGCATGATATAAAGTTCTTCATCTACGTTTACAGTTGTTAACCAACCCAATATTTCATAGTAAAAAATCTTGTGCTCTTCTGAAACGTATGGCATCAACTTCTTAATGTCTTCAATTTTTTTCTGCTTGATGAGGACCTTCCCTCCCGGGTAGGCAGGATTGGGCAGGACTGGAGCCTGAAGACCTTGGCTTACATGAAAGGAATTTATTTGCTACATGTGTTTCTATGGCAACAATGTATTGGACTAAAGTCCTCTTAACATAGAAATGTGTAGTGACCATCAAAAACAACGGATCCACTAACTCATATTTGGAAAAAAATGGACTGAAGCTCTTTTTGCATGGATCGATTCAATTGTTCTAATGGTTTGACAACAAATTGTTCTTTTATAATGGGTTGATTTGTATTTTTGGACCTATCATTTATCTTACTGATGAACCTTTTTTCTGTGTATTAATTTCTGTTTTTTTCTTTGTTTCTTGTCATTTTAACTGACAAAGGCTACCAAAGAGTAGCCAAAACGTCCTGAATATAGATTTTTTACAAAAATTGTATTGAGGTTTTTTTAGCCAAATCCCAACTATTCCCTGTTTGCTTATCACCTCGACGGCTAACTATCTAATCTTCACGAGGAAAAAAATAATAATAAAATATTTCAAAACGTCACAATGCACTTCAAATTCGTGTCTTGCTCGTTTATCATTACTCATTCCATATGACTTGTCCCAATGTGAAAGAAAATACATGTTAAATATAAAAACATTTAAAAATTTATAATCAATAAATGTATCTTTTAACATCACCATATTGATCTTTATATGCATACATATTCATTGAATTTCTTAACTGTGGCAGAAGGTTATTTCTGCTTCAAATCAGTATTGACTCAGCCGGGATATGTGGGTGGTTTAGCCCGTTGGGCTGTAGATACATTTTTTTACTGATGTTATCAGATATATTTTTAGTTATAAGCTCCTTAAGAGGCACCATAATGGAATGAAACATGTAGAGCAGAGAATAAAGGGGTTGGAGCAGAAATAACCGTGTGTTTCTATTATTGACCTTATGCCACAGGTAAGTAATTCAGTAATATTAGAAGTTATAATAAACATAATCCATATTCATTATTTGACAAAAATGGTGATGATTTTATAATGGGTGGAGCGAATAAAGCCCAGTAGTTGCTAGAACTAAGTATTTTAAAAGCAATTGCTTAGTTCTAAGTGAATAAAAATGTTAGTTTCAATAGGGCTAGCACTTGCTTATTTTATAACGGTTCCTAGTTGCAATAGGTAGAAGGTGTGAATAATGAGCTGTGACCAGGGTTTAAAGTTAGCAATTGCTAAGGAAAAATCTTGTCTGGTCTGGGTCATGCTAGCTTTTTGGTTAGTCGTTTCTTTTCAGTCAATCATCACGGAGTTTATGCATGCTCATAAGCAAAAGGAGTATTGTATGCACCGATACGTCTTCACATTCTATTTTTATCTTGTTTAGCTGCATTATCTGTAGTAAAACGATTCTTTGAATTTCGGGAGTTGATAGATCATTGGTTTCTTCTGTACCGTAAACCTCAACCATTTTTACTCTTTTTTTATTTTTTACAAGTTATTGTGAAGCAGTGCTGGGTTCATCATTTGTGACACTTCCTTGTTCGATGGTTGTCGATGAATCCAACCAAGTTTCTACCTGGTTTCTTTGCAAAGACAGGATTTTCGCCCCTCCTCAATACTTTATAAAAGTCTTTTTCCTGCTGCTTCAATTTTATAGGCGTACTTCTGGTGGCTTTTCTGACGGTTTTCTTCTTTATGCTTGATTTCATGTTACTCAGCAACTTATTTAACTGTGCAACAGTGACCGTTTTCCCTATGGCAATTGAAAATTCATTACTAATTCTGTCCCAAGCATGTTTTCTTTCTTTAATAGCAGCTGGTAATTTTGATTTTTTGGGGCTGAGAGCATTTGGGGGGGGGGGGGGGGGGTATGGAATATTATCAATCTAGAACTTGGAATAGTTAGCCAACTAAAATGCTATTACACCCAAAAGATTTTTTTTCTGGACTAAGTGGTCTCATTTAATTTATTTTTAAGGTTTTTATGACACATTTTTAACGATTTTGGAGGGCATGCGTGTCAGCAGTTAGCGCAAGACACACTGGTCCCAGGAAGAAACAGGGATATGAGAGGCAAGGTAGCTGCAGCTAGGGGGTTAGCACCAGCTACAATTAGCATTTCCTTAGTTTATGAGAAGCTGAGTCTAACTTACTTAGATCTTACTAGCTAGAAGTAGCTCTTGTTTATTCACTCGGATTATAGGTTTTATTCACTCCACCCAATGGCAAAAATAAAAAGTATTTTTCTTTTTAATTCAAATATGTCTATATTTAATGGGTACTATGCTTTATTTGGAAATAAATGCACAATACCGTATTGTAAGGCAGCAGAGGAATTGAATCGCTCCTTAAGATGCACATTTTTATTAATATGGCATTGAACACTAAGTGGATACAAGTGACCCCAAATAGGGAGCCGCTTTGCACTCTCCTCACCATCAAGTAGAAATATTCTCCCATTTGTTTAAAATATTCTAATTTATCTTTAAAAATAAAGTACAATCATTATTATTTAAATTTTAATGTCCACTTAAACATAAGACAGATTTTTGGAATTTTCTTTTCTTGCTTGTAACGCAAATTCATTTGAATCACCACTTTAGTTTTGAATGATTTATTTTACAAAAATTATAATTTTTCTCATACCATGGCAGTGTATATATAACAATTTTAAGAAGGATCTAGTAGTTAGTAACAATGAAAATTTGAAGAAATTTTTCAAAAATGAGTGCACCTCAATAGATACATTCTAATAATACATTAGTATTAAAAATACATGAATTAAGATATGGATTTAATTCTCCTTAAGAATATCCACTTTGCTTAAGATAAAAGAAAAGGAATGGCTCCTATGACTACGTAATAATCGTTTGGTACAGAATCTTTTATTACAGAATTATTTATAACTAATACAAATACTTTTTAAATTACTTACATATTCTTTAACATCTTTAGTCCGAACTGCTTTATAGGATGCATATGCAGGGTATAGAGTACCAAAAGCTAATCTGCAACACAATTTTAACTTTTAAAAATTAATATAAGATTTATTAAAAATAATGCATATAGAATTTTCAATACAAGGAAAAAACATTTACATTTTTCTGATATAAGAACAAGAACTTTGTTTAAAAACCAGCTACTACTAGCCTAGAAGTTTAATATAAACTGGTTTAAGAAATTTAAATCCTAAAAGAGGTAAACACTCTGAGCCTTATGAGACAGTGACATGAAGTGAAACACTTCAGATAAACATAACTCTACGCCATCTATCTGTAGCCATGGCTCCTCGGAGACTAATATGCTTTGATGTTATATGAAGCAGGCTATTTGATTAAGGCACCTGTTCAGAGAGCGGAATTCAAAACCCAGACTGGTAAGTCAGTTTTCTTGAGTTTACGCTTTTAAATAAAAAATATTCTGAGTATTATTGACATGAAATGAGGATAACTCTATTTATTTAAAAAGTCTGTCACAAAGGAGCTGCATAACTAAGGACAGATGGTGGGAAAAGTACCAAGCATTCCTGAATAATTTGTTTGAATGCAAAGTAAACATGAATAGTTTTGATATTAACCAAAAACCATAAAAGCTCAGAATACTGGATAAAGATGTTCAAAAGCATACAGCAGTGCCTCTAGTGAAGGATTAAGACCCTATGTTTTGCGGCTCAATTCAATTCGAACATAATACAGAGTAAATAGTATGGCTACCAGGACATTTGGACATTACTCAAAGCACAGACGTTGACCTACAAGCCAAGTTAGCCACTGCACTACAGAATATAGAAATACATGAGGCAACGTACGAAGATCTAACCGCACATTGCAGAAAAAAGATAAATGTATATAATTCAGTGGCAGACAGAATGGAACAACATAAATGACACTAAACTGCGACAAATTAAACATACAGTAGAAGAATGGCCATCCAGTAACAGAAATAACAGGAGAGAAGAGGTAGTTTTAACCCGATTCCGAATTGGACATTCTCTACTTACTCACAGACACCTAATGACCAAAAGAGACGTACCAATATGTAGACAGTGCAACGAACCACTGACCATAAGACATTTACTTACAGACTGCAGAGGACGAGAATGATTAAAATCATTTGATTTTTTTTAAAAAATCATTGATTTAAATCAATTGAATTAATAAAAAAAACCATTGATTTAAACCAATTGATTTTATTAAAAAAAATAATTATATATTTTTTGTTAACTTTAGTTTATTTTTTTAACATAAATCTAGCTAGTTCTGCCTTTTTTTCAGCCATTTCAACATTTCGTCTTTATTTTGTCCCTAGGGCCTACCCTCACTTGACCGTTCTTATATATTCAAAGTCTGTTTCTTTTATGACCCTTTCTTTGTTTTTAATTCTCCATATACACCTTTTAAGTTTAAGATAAAAGAGATTGGCAGGTAGAGGGCGAAGTGAATGCTTTAAATTGGTGGAAGTCTTCGTCGGCCTTAAAATATTGTATTTCTTCAAAAGAACTGTTAATAATAGAGCAGCTTATGACAGGAAAGGCAACTTCTGCAGGGGTTGAAAGAATGTTTTTAACCCTTGGTTTTGTTCACAGTCAAATGAGAAACTACCTAATTAGTTATGAAAAGGCTGACAAACTGGCGTTTTTGTTCAAAGCTTTAAATAAATAATATTACTGTTGTTATACGTGATTAATAGGGAATGGATGTTTATGTAATATAAAATTCAAAATATGTATTTATATATTTAACTATTTATAATAAAATATGTAATAAAAAATTGAAAATATTTAGTAAACACATACCTCAAAAACTATAAAATATTGAAAAGAAAAGCATAAATAATAAGTAGGAACTCTGTTATTATTAATGGAAAGAACAAAAGTATAGAACAAAAGAAGGTGTCAACGATTTAAATCAATTGATTTAAAAAAAAAAAAAAAAAAAAAAAAAAAAAAAAAAAACATTGATTTAAACCAACTGATTTTATTAAAAAAATTATTATTATATATTTTTTTTTAACTTAAATCTAACTAGTTCTGCCATTTTTCAGCCATTTCAACATTTTGTTTTTATTTATGTCCCTAGGGCCTACCCTCACTCGACCATTCTTATCTATTCAAAGTCTGTGTCTTTTATGACCCTTCCTTTGTTTTTAATTCTGCATTAAATAAATAATAAAGCTTTAAATAAATAATATTACTGTTGTTATACGTGATTAATAGGGAACGGGTGTTCATGTAAAATAAAATTCAAAATATGAACATATATATTTAACTATTTATAATAAAAAATTGAAAATATTTAGTAAAAAAATACAATAAAAACTATAAAATATTGCGAAGAAAAGCATAAATAATAAGTAGGAACTCTATTATTAATGGAAAGAACAAAAGTATGGGATAGGAGGTAAATATATGAAAAGTCCCCACCCGTGGCCTTTGATCCGAGGGGGGGGGGGTTAGAAGGTCCAATTTTTCGGGTTTTCACTTATATCTCGGAAACCCTGCGTCCTAGCGAGATGACTATTCTATAAGAAATAAAAGCTGATTAATAGAGCCCGGAAGTTAGGCATTTATTTTTGGTTAAAATAGGCAGGCAAAAAGGCACTTGAAATACTGAAAATAGGCAGTACTGTAATTAAAATAGGCATTTATTAGGAGTGAAGGAAAAAAGAAATCTTACTCATTAATGAAAATGTGTATTTTAAATACTCATTCATTTCTTTATTACCAATTTATCACAGAATTAGTGTACTTACTCTTACTTTCCCTTCTTACAAGCAATAATAAGATACTTTTTAAAGTATCAAATGTCATAGACCTTCTCAGAAAAAAAATGTTTTTCATCATGGAAAAACTTCCTCTGCATTATCCCATAATTTCGAAATCCGGAGTACCAGGTAATTACACCATTGTCACAGCAAAAGGGGTGTGAGGAAGGAGACGTACTTCTCTCATCCTCTCTCTATCCTACTATTCATTATGCTTGTGTATTTCTTCTACTAAGGAAGGTTCTGTTATTTACAGAGGTTAAATCCATGGGTTGGGAAAATAAGCTTTCGAATAGATATTTGTGATGGTAATATGTACTTTAATTTGTGCAACCTTTTTTGTCTTCGCTGAACGGTGCTTTTTAAAATGTTTAAATCGCAGAAAAAAATTGCATAATGAGCAAAAAAAGCAACGGAAGCCAAAATAGGCAAAATAAAAATTGCCTCTACACTTGCGAAAACATATTTCTTTCTATCAGATTCTTCATTATAGCCATTGAGATAAAAAAGGCATTTTGCCTAACTTCCGGGCTTTACTGATTAAATATGCTACAAGTTCTACTCAATAAAGTTTTTCGAGATATCTTTAGTTTTCGAATTGAAAGATTCAATGGGCGACAGATGTCGCCAGATTTCACGATGAACACTGAAATTGTTTTTACGTTTGAAGGAAAATACATAAAATAGCAAAGTAATATATATAATTGAAGGGAATGCAATAATCTACAACCCTATAACCGACATTTATTTTTTGGGTTCATCGTTGAATAGATATTGGGTCGAAAATAGAAAAAGTGTGTTTTTTTCCAAAATGACAGACTTTCAAGAGCGGATATTTCGAACTCTAAAGATATCTCGAAAAACTTTATTGAATAGAACTTGTAGGAAATTTAATCAGCTTTCATTTGTTATAGAATAGTCATGTCGCTAGGACACAGGGTTTCCGAGAAGTGAAAACCTGAAAAATGGGACCTTCTAAACCCCCCCTCCCCCGGGCACAAAGGCTATGGGCGGGGACTTTTGATATGTACACCTCCTATCCAGCCCAAACAAAGTTACAAAGTCAAAAATTTTGTTCCAAAAATTTCCATCTATAACTGTTCGTTGCCTGGACTGTAAAGTCACTGGTGTGTATTTGAAGGCAACAATCAACTGCTCTGAAGAGTGGGATTCAGCTCAACTGTTAATCGTTTTGCCACTATGGATATCCCCAATAATGTGGATATTTTTCCACCCAGGGGTTTTTTCTAGACTGTCTTTTCACTTTATTTTTAATTTATTTCCAGTATCTCCTTCTAAAACCTGGATTTTCTCTATTCCTCTGTATGATTCTAATGCTATCCACTAACAACATGCCTTTTGTACCTAGTATTGACATAGTATATACACAGCCACCTTCTTGGAATCAGAGAAGACACGGTCATCTAGACTCAATGGGTAAAGTTTTATTTTCTTTCTCGGTTTTCCTTTATTTCTTCAATTACAAAATAAAAAGAATATTAAAATATGTAGCAAACATATGTATTTATGGCAGAATATGTAAAAATATGGGATTTTAACAAAATATGTAAAATAAAAAACTGTTTAAATACTTTAAAATCACTTAAAACGTGCAGAATTACATCAATACTTACAATTTACGAATCAGAAAAAAATATGTAAATACAATAACATCCGTTCCATAGTGATTAATATTTCTGTAAAGCTCCATTTGTAAAATCTTTGTTTTAAAATTTGAAAATTAAGCCATTATATATACAAGGGTCAAAATTATCCTATATTTTGAGACCAGAGTTTCTGTACATTTAAATTTAATGTCTTTAATCGCCAAAAATTACTGATTTTCATCAATTTAATTCTTCAAATTTACAGAAATTCCGGTCTCAAAATATAAAACAACTTCAGCCCCTGTATATGTGATCTGTAAATTCTACTATTCTCCCAAAATTATCCACTTAAGACAAAATACTTTAGAATAACTATTTCATTATTTGCACTGTAAATAAACAAATATTTTAGTTACAGGTTTATATAATGAACAACTAGGTAATAACTAGCTCTTTATATAGACTAGATACATTTATTATACTGATTTCTTTTTTAAATCCGGTTTTAGTAGAAAAATCCAATTTAATTAAACAAATCCGATTTAAATTAAAAAAAAAATGATTTAAATCAAATAAATACGATTTTTTTGTTTTGTTTTTTTAAATCATGATTTTTTTACACCCTGCCCTGTACCTAGTATTGAGATAGTACATATACAGCCACCTTCTTGGAATTAGAAAAATCACAGTTACCTAGACTCAATGGGTAAAGTTTTATTTTCTTTCTCGGTTTTCCTTTATTTCTTCAATTACAAAATAAAAAGAATATTAAAATATGTAGCAAACATATGTATTTATGGCAGAATATGTAAAAATATGGAGTTTTGACAAAATATGTAAAATAAAAAACTGTTTAAATACTTTTAAAACACTTAAAACGTGCAGAATTACATCAATACTAAGGATTTACGAATCAGAAAAGAATATGTAAATACTATTACATCTGTTCCCTAGTGATTAATATTTCTGTAAAGCTTCATTTCTAAAATTGTTGTTTTAAAATTTGAAAATTAAGTCATTATATATACAGGGGTCGAAATTGTCCTATATTTTGAGACCAGAGTTTCTGTACATTTAAATTTAATCGCCGAAAATTAATGGTTTTTGTTGATTTAAGTCTTTAAATTTACAGAAATTACTGTTTCAAAATATAGGTCAACTTCAACCCCTGTATATATGATCCGTCAATTCTGCTATGCTCCCAAAATTATCCACTTAAGACTCACCACTTTAGAATAGTTATTTTATTATTTGCATTGTAAATAAACAAATATTTTAGTTACAGGTTTATATAATGAACAACTAGGTAATAACCAGCTCTCTATATAGACTAGATACATTTAAGAAGCCCGATTTCTTTTTTAAAGCCGGGTTTAGTAAAAAAATTCAATTTAAATAAAAAAAAATCCGATTTAAATAAAAAAAATCTGATTTAAATCAATTAATCCGATTTTTTTAAAAAAATCATGATTTTTTTACACCCTGACGAGAACATTTACACATACCCACCGACCTTACAGTATTTCTGACTGATGGTAGCCATTACTTGGACACAATATTTAAACACTTACATAATACTGGTACATATTACAAAATTACACTTTTATTGTTGTTTAAATTATTATTTCTATCTCTATTTATTTATTATTTTTCAAAAGTTTTCTTTTACCTAAATTCATTTCCTTTAATACTTTCTCCAAAATTATATTTATGATTATTATAATTTATTCATTATTTAGTTTTTTTTTTTTTTTTTTTTTTTTTTTTTTTTTTTTTTTTTTTTTTTTTTTTTTTTTTTACGGCGCATCTACATCTAGGTCATTAGCGCCGACATCCAGGGTGCAGCGAGGAATTTTACCAGCGAGCCGTGGGATGATATAATTCCTGCCGGAGGTTGGGAATCGAACCCACCATCTCCCGCTTATGAATCCAAGGCGCTAGCCATTAGACCACGGGAGACCCCATTATTTAGTTATTATTTCTAAAACTCTCAACGTTTAAAAGCTGACGTTTCCATACACATCTTCATATGTGCGAATCGCCATCGCTGCGGTCAAGCAACATAAATAATAATAATACAGAGTAAAGCCCATGTTCTTAACACATGTTCCTTACCAATGGGGCATCTTGTATACCGAGTTTTGTTGCTAGGAAGTACTAATAATGTCCAGTACATATAAATTAATAATTTTGTTCCAGAGTAAACCCCCCCCCCCTCCTAATAGACATATTTAGTTTAATTTTTCAATACATCTTTCTCTTTAGACAGTTACGAAATTTACCAAGTTTTGTTGCAATATAACAAGCATTATGGCCAGTATAGACAAATTACTAATTAGGGTCCAGAGTAAACACCCCTCCTAATGGACCGATTTAGTTTATTTTTGCAATACATCCTTCTCTTTAGACACTCAAAACGTATACCGCGTTTTGTTGCAATATAACAAAAGTTGCAAATCTGTGTTTTTAATAAAGGGATTTTTGATTGTTTGTTGATTTTTTCTTACAGCACACCAACATTTTGACTGTTAGCACCAGGCTAATCTATTGGTTACCACCCTTCCTAAACATCCATAAAGCTGGGAATTTCCTGAAATGAGAAAACTCCCTGCAGCACGCGGGACTCAAACCCCCATCTATCGGACGAGAATCCAAGGCGTCAGCCACGAGGCACATGAAGGTATGTTAAAATAAAAATAAAATGAGGCTTTCAAATAATTATAAAAAATGTGCATGACAATATATTTTTTTATGGTTTTAATAATTAATGTACAGGCATTGATAATAAATCATGTTAAAATGATAATAAGAAAATTAACAGATATGACAACAGAGATGAAAAAAAAAGAGAAATGTTTTATTCATTAGAAGTATTTAGGGTATTGAATAAGTGATTCTTTTAACAGTAACATTATCTAAAATTAATCCAAAAACAGCACACCATGAATAAAAAATAATTAAGATGTTTATCTGATTTGCACATATAAAGATCTTTCATATTGCTCATAATAGTCTAAAAAAAAATCTGTGTTTATTACAAATAAAGGTTAAAATTATAATGAATAGTATTATTCACTTAAAAAACGGACAGTTATAATTTAGATTTATTTTAATAAAAGAACTTAGTGTGAGAGGTATAAGGTAACTGAATCTATGCAGTCTACAAATATATATTCAAACAATCCCATTAATCAAATGAAGAAATAAAAATTAAAAGAGCATGAAATATGTTAACTGTCCAGTAGTTGATGTTTTCATTTCTTGGCCGGGCAAAACATTTTAGCTCAACATCCGCTTCGGGGTCCTTCAAATATAGATTACTACTACATCATTTTCGAAGAATATTGTAAAACGGACTTCCATTTTGAGTCTTTGAGACATGAGGATAGTTGGTGAAGGCCTAGGCGACGGATACTGGATGGAAACCAGTGAGAAGGGGGAGGCTAAATTTGGAATCAATGTGCTGCCAGCTCTGGCCACTCGGAGGTTTCCCAATGATAAATCACTGAATAAAACCTACCAGCGAACAAAGGGAATTTTTTGTGGGGAAGGGAGGCTCTGGTGGTTATATAACGAGTCTCAATTGAAATTTTCTTAACAAAATGAAATTTACAACTCTGTAATTTCTATCAAAATGTGAAACTTATTTTAGACTAAACGTTAAATGTATAAAATCAGCCCCTAATAAAATTACAAATTATATTTATAAGTATATACAACACAGAACGAGGAAAACATGAAAAAAGTATGTATTACTTTTTTTTAACCAATGATACTGTTATTTATTGAAACTATAAAACAACAAATGGAAGGCCCTCCTTGAAATGCAAGCCTGAGGTATGGAGAGTAAATTAGCTCTGGAAAAAACAGAATTACTAAGTAAAAAAGTTTAAACAATTATACAAAAATTTAAATAAAAACAAGGATTTACAAATTATTGACAAACATAATTTACATGAATTTTAAAACAGTAATGAATGATATCCCACAATATTGCAAAAGTTTAAATATATATACAACAGATTTTACATTTATTATTATCCTTATTCAGGAAATGTTTGGTTTTTAGCCCAGATGAAGGCTTCAAAACCAAGTTTTAACATAGGAGAAAAAATATAAATTCATTATTTTCTAAAAAATGTAGTTCAACTATTATGAGCATATCCCGTCTAATCTCTAACTCGGCAATTCTATTAATTTGATTAAGCTGAAAATATGATTTAGCAACCTTACCTCTTCATTTTCAAGTACAATAAAAAAATGCATTTATTTAAATTTTAGTGTCCATTATTATTAACTAAGAATTATCGGACGGGTTATCTATAGGTTACCACACTTTTATGTCTGGGATAGGGCTGATATCTTTTCTTTTTTCTAAAGAAAAGCCATCACCCCATAGTGGGAATCGAACTCATAATAATAAATGCCAAATAAGAAATAACAACTTCTAAATATAAAATGAATATATTTATATGTTATTTCTATATCATTATAAGTCATGGTTACTTACTTTAAGATTATTATTTTGCTTAATCTGTCCATTTTCGTTTTATAAGGCCTAAAAATATAGCTTTAATTGGCAAAAATAAAAACACTATCTTACTAAAAAATGTATTTTTATTATTAGAACTATTGCCATCTAGGTAATTGCCTCAGTTAATGATTTAATCTGAGAATTATTTTTTTTGTATTTTTTATGAGGAGGCCCGGTGGCCGTGAGTGTTAAGGGTGAGCTCTTGACACTCCGTGCCAAGGATCTTTCGTTCGATTCCTACTAGGGGTAGTGGCTTTTCTTTGGAAAAAGGAAAATGCATCAGCCCTATCTTGGCTAGAAAAGGGTGGTGACCTATAGATAACCCGTCCTAAAATTCTGAGTTAATTATAATAGACGTTAAAATTTATTTATGAATGGCATTGATAATAAAATGTGAATTAAATATTTTAATTATTACTATGTATTACAAACTGTGTCATTTACTGAAAGCAGCACATGTATAAACTAATGTGCGATGAGATTCAATAAATAGATAATATTTAAACACTGATTACTGTCATTATATATTAAATCAATATTACTTTTTATAATTCTATTAATTAAATTATGGACTTATTATTTTTATTTATATCAAAGAAGTAAAGAGATAATTAATCATATTGATCATAAAAAGAAAAGGCCTAGCAATAAAAATTAGAGCAAAACCATCTGTAAAAAGAAATAGTTAAAATGTTAATACGTTTATCAGGAGCAGGCCAAAAATCAGAGCACGACCAATGCACATGTAGCTCGTAGTCACAAGCATGAAACTACAGTAATAATACCAATTGCTATATTCAGGCCAGTTGCTTCTAACTGTTATTTTATTTCATAGAAGGAAAAATAAACAAAAGTCGGATAAAAACCGCAATATCAATGGAAAGAGCTATGTATAAACCATAGAAAACACCTACAACAAATAAAAGAACACAGGAATACACCTGGGTTTGAAAAGACTGTTTGCTAAAAAATGAATAACATTAAACAATATAAGGACAGTTAAGTGTGCATAACCGCATGACTGTGTAATGTCATACAAATGTCGAAGAAACTAAATGCACAATGACAGGAAATGATGTAAGCAAATAGTTGTCCTTTGTAAAGGACAAAGAAAACAAACGGATTTCATTCCGCTTAAAATCAATCAAAAATTACTTCAAAATATTGGATTTAAGGCTAAGGTTTTATTAGAATTAACACAATCAAGTCTCATCTCGAACAGATGAAAGAGAACAGGCATATTTCATGAACAGATGTTCATTTACAGCCTCTCAGGTCAAACAGATGTACATATATGGCAAGTGTGAGGGTTAGATCCAAGGTAACATTTGTTTCGTAACTAGGGCTCTACGCTCCCACTTAGAAAATTTCCAAACCCCATAAAATTGATCTTTTATGCTTCAAAGAATGA
The DNA here is from genome assembly GCA_946811695.1 of Gonocerus acuteangulatus. Taxonomy (NCBI): domain Eukaryota; kingdom Metazoa; phylum Arthropoda; class Insecta; order Hemiptera; family Coreidae; genus Gonocerus; species Gonocerus acuteangulatus. The sequence continues at coordinate 51,684,846 of OX328128.1, read as the reverse complement.
TAAATAAGCGTGAAGGTTCCTGAAAAGACTAGCAGGTGAAAACAAAAAGTATGCGAATAAATGAAAAATGGAACATTTAATCTTTGTATCAAACATTGCTATGAATTTGTTTATATAAAAATTAAACAAGGGAGATTGATGAATAAAATTAACAAGTAATATCCAAGAGAATGCTTAAGCTCATTGTCAGATTAAACAAAGAAATGCATATGCTAAGACAAGAATATTCCTGTTTTTTTATTTTAATTTTAAATAAGAACAACTGGTAAAGAAAATTAAAGAAATTGGCAAAGCCTCTTAAATAGATATTTGGGTCTGAACATGTCTATTATGTAAGAAGATAAGGAATAAAAAAGGAATTAACAAGAAGCTGAATGAAAACAATGCCAATAGTAAATATTGTTGAATGTTCAAAGGAACAATTCAACTGTTATCTCTTTAATTCTTTCAGGAAAGTGCATAAGAGATAAATACGACCACAAATTATACATGAAGTCCTATTAGATTACTTTTGTTTAATGTTTAACTAATTGTAATCGAAGATATTCATTTTTGTTATTGCTAAATTTCATAACTAACCTTCAGGATAAGTCGAACTAAACTGGGACATGTACAATTTTGGGAGTAAATAGATCATTGATTACAAATGTTAAATGATTTCTCCTTTTTTCTTTCGAAAACCGGTGGAAAACGAACGTAAAAGTTGAATACTAACGGTTTTTGAAGAAAAAAAAAATGACTGGGTGCCTAACCTGCTAGAGATTATTGCACCTACTGTCGTAAAGACTAGTAATATAAAACTATACTCACATCATGAGCCTGGAGATCAATGCTGTAATCATTTTGTGTTGTCCTAAACTAAAATACTGCGGAGAGCTTGATTTAACCTATTATGCCGAGCAGAGAAACTACACTAGCCTCCTCGGAGCAACCATCTTGGATTACTAGTGACGTGTTTTGTTTTGGTCACGTGACCCCCGGGCTCTGGAGGGGGGATAAGGCGGGAGAGGGGAGAGCGCGCGCACCGCCGAATGTAGGTCTCACAAAGGAACGGTTGTGCGTCCACGACGGAGGGAGCTCGAGTGTCAAAATCCAGTGTCTGTGTTTGTTGGGGAGTGGATCAGCGTTTTGGTGTTCATCAGGATTACTTAAGTGATTAATATGTCTTTCAAAATCCGTGAAGAGATAGTTGGGAAGAGATTCCTATCAGTGAGTGGTTATGGAAAATTAAAATTGTCAAAAATTAGTGAGTGGTGTTGGAGGGCGGGAGTGATACGAGCCTCTACTCACAAGGATAACACACACAAGGATCTTCAGGTAGATTATTACAATTATAAACAGCTCAGACAAATAGAAGAGTTTATTAAAACTCCAAAGATATTTTTAGCAATATAGTTTCATGCCTAGATTGACATTTCAAAATTGCCTCCGTCAGTCTATGCAACTCAACAGGAAATATAGAATGTTTACCAATCATTACATAAACAAGTTATTTTTATTCTCTATAATAAACTCAAGGTTAAAATTTAACTAAATTTGTGTAATAATTCTTTTAAACGTATGATTGGTTTTACTATGAGTTTGCTCAAATTTCGCAGATCAAAAACACAAATAAAAGAAAATCTTATGAATCGAATATAATTTTTGGTTGCCTTCGTGCAATTTTTTCATTTTGATCGGATAATTATGTTTTCCTCTTTTATAGTTCTATTTAATAAATACTAGTATAATTATAATTATCTTCTTAATATAAATTTGTTAATGTACATATTTATATACCATTTGTTTATACGACAATAAAATAGCGGATTTGCGGGCATTGGACCTTTAAATGGTGCTCCTATCCTGGTTTATTTATATTTCCCGCTCAAAATCTTGTCTCTTTGGATACTTCCCTCCGTTATTTTATAAATAGTTATTCAGTCATATTTGTTCTCAGCTTTTCATTTGTAAGATTGTTTTATTTCTTTGGATTAAAGGAATATGGTTATTTTTTTATGGAGATTATTTTAGGCCAGTTATTTATATTTATAGGAGAACTGGGGTTTATTGAAAATCCCAGATTTATAATACTTGGAATGATCGCGTGTGTCTGATGGTCCGTTTGATGTGAATATTGATTGACACAGTTTCTTTTTTTCACTGCTCCAAAATTTTTAATAAAATATACCTTTATTGAAGAAAAAAAATCTCAGCCATTTCTTTGAGCGAGTTTTTTAAATACACCTATTGACAAAAGTTAAAACCCGACCCTCCTGATAGGTATGTTCACCTGACATCGTCCCCACCCAACCTGCATTTTGCTGTACAGGTATCCTATAGAATTGAAGGTGTTTTAATGTAGATTCCCTGCGTAATATGAAAATAGATACATATCGCTATACGGGGGATCTGTGGTTTATTTTCTATCAAGAAGTATCCTACTCTCATTCTTGGTAAAATAAAAAAAAAATAAAAATAGACGAATACTTAAGAACTCTCGAAATTTCTCAAACCTTGTAAGAAGGAATCTAAATCTGAAATGAGGAGCTTTTTGTTTTCAAAAAACGTTGCTACATGATTACTTTGGGTGGTTCACATACAGTCTTGCCAACTGTCCATAAGTAATTTAAAAAAGAAATAACCGAAAAAATAATACATTAAAATAAAACCAACGCGATAATTAAGCTCTATACACGCATAACATATTAATTAAATTATTCAACATCAAATATTCATTGAAATACAAATACGTTAGTTTGATTCAAATGGTTATACCTGATTAGAAAATGCTTATTCATTCAGCCTTTTCTTTCTTTATTTTGAAAAATATTAAATAATTCTGTCCCAAGGATTGTTTACAAAGCCTGCATTGAAATCATTTTACGATATCATTGACGGAGTATGCCGTTAGAACACTTAATTTTATTTTTAATTATTTATAATGAATAGCTTTACTGTGTGAAGTATTTTTGATAACTTTTTTTAAATAAAAATGGCCTCCATTTCTCTCCATCGCATAGTTTTTACCTATAGGGAGTATACCTTTAAAAAAAACAACAAAGCCTTGATTGAAAGAAATAAAATATGTTTTTACAATTGACTTGCATAATTTTTCCTATTATTGGAATACAAAAACTATTTCTTCAGAATACATTTAGCTCTTGTTTACTTTATGTTTTATCAGATTTTCATTTTCCTTTTGATGCTGCTCCCAACTCACCCTCACCTGTTTCCCACCAGAGGATCCAACAGCTAACGTATTGACAGCCCATCTTTCCTTATTATTTTCTCTCCTTATCACAAAAATCCTGAGTTTCTCCCTTCAATACAGTGAGTATGGGAGCTTAGTAAATAAACTTTTAGGCACATCTTGTATATTTCAGCTTTATAAGCATCGAGGAGCCGGAATGACCGAGAGCGCTAAGGCGTGAGCACTCCTTGCAGAAGATAGTGGGTTCGATTCCCAATGGAGGTGGTGTATTTAAAATGAAAATGCATCATCCCTGTCCTGGCTAGAAATAGGTGGGAACCTGTAAATACCTCGTTCCATAAATGTCTTATTTATAAATGGACGATGAAATTTAAATAAATATCACTGTAAAGTTAGGTTTTAGAGACAGGATCTTCAGTATTTATTTTTTGCTACGTTATCAATAGTGTTGCCAAATGTATTACTAATTTAGCGTGTTTCCACCCTCCCAAGGGAGGTAACCCACCTATGACGTCAATCTGAAGACGCAATCCGGAGGTGCTGATGAGAAATGTTACGTTTCTGAACCCTAGATCACGAAAATACCGGTGTTTCAAATATATATGTATATGTCTGTTCGCGCTCTAGCAGACATATAAAATAAAATAAAAACATAAAATTGATATATGTTTTTAGTAAATACATTTACTTAACATAATAACTACCCAATCGAGTTCGACTTTATTAAATGAGTTTTCATAATTTTGTACTATTTAAATAAATAGCTTTGTCTAATTTTGTACTGCTTTATTTATATGATGACCTAAGTAGTACGAAAATTGTAAAATGTTTTTCTCAATATTATATCTACTTCTTTATTAAATAAATGTTGCCCTTTTATAGTAGTTTTTACCACTGAGGTTCGACTTGATTTGATTAATATGTTATTGCTTAAACAAATTCCTTTGGCCATTAGCCTACTATATTATTAAACAAATTCGCCCTTCACAATAAATAGCTTTGACCAATCGTATGCTACGTCATTAATAAAAGTTTCCTTCTTTTATTATTTATTTATTTATTTGGAATTTACAACAATGTATAAGATACATTTCTAGTAAATTATTGCTAGATTAAATTGACGTGAATGTTCATGAGGTGGGAAGCTGCACAGTAGTAGTACCCACTAGGCAGATTTTTTTTTTTTTTTTTTTTTTTTTTTTTTTTTTTTTTTACAGATACACTTTTTAGAGTTGATCTCTTGGCCACTTGCGTTTCAGTCGCCGAATGGGGTTTTGAGGAATGTGATGGGAGGAGAGAGAGTTTATTAAGGAGTTAGGATGGCCGTGTAAAAGTTTCCTAATTTAATATTATTGCCTAATTGTGTACTCCTTAATTAATAGCAATGTTGGAAGCCCAGTGGCCGTGAGTGATAAAGCGTAAACACTCCATGCCTATGGTTGTGGGTTCGATTTCCTCTAGGGGTGTTGGCTTTTCTTTCTTTAGGGGTGTGGAAAAAAGAATATAAGCCCTATCCTGGTTAGAAAAGGGTGATATCCTGCAGAAAAACAGTCCCAAAAAATCGTTATCATGTATAATTAGACGTTAAAATTTTAATAATCGAATAATAGTAACGCCCATATGGTATTAAATTATTTATTTGTTTATATATGTATTCAAGTGCATTTTCAAATAATTTTGACCTACATTTTTAAATAGCTTTACCTTATCAGGAACCACCTATATGAATAGCTTTGTCCCATTGTGTACTGCTTTTTTATCTGCAATGCTCACATTTCACTTCTTTATTGAATAGTTTTGCAGAATATAACTTTGCTCTTCATTATTTAAATAGGTTTGTCCAATCAGGTACCATTTTATTAAATAGCTTTCCCTAAGGTGCAATATTTTAAATAGGTTTTGCTCAAGACGAATAGTTGCTATTTACAAAATTGTAATGTTTGGTCTCTAGAGTCACATTAACTTGCGCAAAGCTATTTATAAATTCGTACAGAAAAGAAGATTATAATACAAATTGTGTATTTTCGCTGAGTATCCTTACCCAATATAGGAATTCTCTCATAACTTATGGACTTGGATATGCAATTAATTGTTTGAATATTGGATTTTTATATTGAATAAAATCCTTTAGTTAATTAATTAAGTAATTTATTGAAGTCAGAATGTCGGTGTGGTATTATTCGATGGATCTTTGGAATATGTCCCTTGTAATATTCGTCTTTAGAACTAGTGTTCTGGTTGTGTTCGCAGGGTCGTCGGAATTTTCTTTGTCATTTGTTGACATTGCAACTGTATTTCAATAGGAAAACTCTGGTGTATAGTTAAATATTTGTCTTCTTTTAACACTCATGATCTTGTATAACTGAATTTCATCTCGTGTATAAGTTCCATTTGTATGTAATATAAGTAAGTGGGAACAATTCCCTCTTAACTTTGGTATAAATATATAAAACATAAAAATGTGCATTTTAGTTCAAATACTTTTTCTGTTATTATCGATATAAATTTGGCTTGATTAAATTGATTTTTCTTAATTAAAATAGAAAATGAAGATTTTCACTACATATGAGTTTTATTTAATTATTTCATTTTTTTTTCTGGAAAAACGAAAGGCATCAGATATCTCCTGATTAGAAAAGAGTGATACTGTAGATTAATGTGTTCCAAAAATCTGTTTTATGTGCAATAGATTACGATCTAAATGGATTTGTAGGATAAGATTTAGATGTATATATTTCAATTTAGGGGTCTTCCTAATTCAACACATAATTATAAATTTATTCTATTTAAATTTATAGAAAAAAAGGCATTCTTAATATTTAAATGAATTTCATGTTTTGTTACAATCATCTTTCCTTTTTTTATAACCTTCAGTATAATTTTCCCATATTAATGTTTTATTCAGACCCGTTATTTCTACCTCAGATAATTATTTTTGGGTTGCATATCCGTTTACATTCATGTTTTTTATATCGTCAGAATTTTAATACGTATTCTTTCAAAACCTTTTAATAGAAAACGAAGGATAAACAATATTTGAAAGAAATGTTCGTTTTGTCCTTCAACTCTTGCCTATCTATATTCTATATATATATATATATATATATATATATATATATATATATATATATATATATATATCACGTGTCTGTTTGTTCATTATACAAATCCACACCGTTTGACCGTTTTTGACCAAACTTGGCACACAGGTAGGTCTTGCACGGGAAGTCTCGTAGGCTAGGTCACAGATTCTGTTGGTTAACGAACTTGGCCTTTCAAATTAGACGAAACATTTTTGTACCAAATTTCATCAAAATCGGACCATTTTTCAGGCAGCTACAGCGCGTGTGTATATATATATATATATATATATATATATATATATATATATATATATATATATGAACATGAAATTTTCTTGTCGCCATTACCAGATTGAGTTATGAGGTCAACCTCATAAGCGGGTTTCCTCCCTATGGGGGAAGGGAAGATACCACGCAAAAACATATAATCATCGCAAATTTGTATTATCTATTACTTCCAACTGTTACTCAAAATGCACATTAAAAGTGAGCTTGTTCCGCGTTTTTCCATTTTAGCAGGTAGACTCAGAGATTTTTTTTTTTTGAACGAAAAGCCAACGGCCCTACATGGAAACTGGACCTTCATGTTTGCGAACGAAAGAGACACTTTTTCAATGAAAAACTCGTCTTTAAAATCATGATGCGTTTGAACTGTCTCATTTTATCTCGTTTCCGCAAACAAGAATAATTTTAAATATTTTCATTTCGAACCAAAGGCCAAAAAAATTATACCCGAAACTATAAATCCAGTCTTATTATTTACTATTATATATACTTTTCTCGAAGCCTGTTTAGGCTTCAAGTTGAATGTGGTTTCATTTGAAAAGTTTAGCTATTGTTGAAGCACGTTCTCATAACCGTAAGCGCTAAAATTTGTTATGCGAAAAAAAAGGAGGATGTATAAGTTCTTGTATTTTTTAGTTTTAGAATAGAGAAATTAATACAAAAAAAAAAAAAATAAATAAAAATACGACGCAGTCTCAGCGAGACAGGAAGGAAAAAGAGATAGCATTTTGAGCTTACAGTAATATTGTTGATGCTAGACTTTGTTTACTTGGTGCTTGGTTTATCGGATCGACCTTTGTCTCAATAAAAGCTTAGCTTTTCAAGAAACTAGAAACTATAGATAAGATTAATTCGATCCTTCCTTTATTCTCTTTATAGATTTGTTTATTAGTTCTGTATTCATATCTTGGGATGGCTATCTGATTTATCAGTTGTACACATTTTAGAAAGTAATCGTCAATTATTTCTGATAGTATTTCTCTAAGGAAGCCTTTTATATTTAGCCTGCTCAGATAAACGGAAAAGGTCGATTCCGCATGCGCGAAATTTTGAGGGAATATTCCCGAAATGTTCACCCATTTGCACAATCAAGGAACAACTCGATTCGTGAAACATTATAAAAAAAAACTGATTATGTCTGGTTTAAGACTAGGGAAGGCTTTGAGAGGTCAGACAATGGAAATAGTGTCTAATATTTATCAATACTTAGTCAATGCAAAGACTAAAAGCGTTTTAAACCTAGTGATAAGGTTACAACAGAGAGAATTTTTACCGCCAATTCCTTGCATAGGCGATATACGACACACCCTTTTCCCTCCATTTAAACCACCTATTTGAACAAGCTATAGCCTAAATTGTTTATAACCTTAGCTTTGCCTAGGTATTGATAAATATTATTATTATTATTATTTATTGTTGCTGAGTTTCGCAACAAGGGCGACGACCTCATAAGAACAGCAGAATCAAAGTCAGTCAGTTGGTAGTCAAGTGATAGTCAGTTGGTTATAAAATAAACGAAGGTAACAATAAGTATTAAGAAAAAAAAAGAAATAAAATTAAAATATATATATATATATATATATATATATATATATATATATATATATATATATATTATATACAATAAAATAATAAAGAATAAAATGTTTCCATTAAAAATGACATATAGTTATACTTTCGAGGGAATGTGTGTATATTTTAAATATGTTAGAAGTGTTTGAATGTACGGACTACCTTCTGTCAGTAAGTCATGAGGAATCGTTAAGTTGCTGCGTTGTCTACAGTCCGTCAGGATATGTTTTACAGTTAATGTTCTGTTGCATAGTCTACACATTGGTCTTTCCTTTCTGTCCAGTAAGTATGAGTGGGTAAGTCGGGTGTGGCCTATACGGAGTCTGCATAAAATTACTTCGTCTTGTCGAGTGAATGATTCTGTTACCCAGGCTTTGGTAGTGTTCTTAATTTCTCTTAATTTACATTCACTCTTCAGCCAATTTTCTTCCCATTCATACAGTGTGTTAGTGTTAAGTCAGAAGTCGTCACTGTGTTTACGTCGGGTTCAGGTCGGTTGGTAGCTGGTTTTGCTTGTATGTCCACAGCTGTACTCATTTTTATGTCTTCGTGTCCAGGTGATAAATATTAAGCACTACCTACCTTGCCTGATCTCTCAAAGCCTTCCCTGGTCCTAAACGAGATACAATCAGTTTTTATTGAGTTTAAAGTAGCTCGTTGTTCATTGTAGCGGAAATGCAAGTGTCGGAACCGTTTCGGAATATTCCCTCAGAATTTCACGCATGCGGGATTAGAACTATTCCATCTAATTGAACGGGCTATAGCTTGTTTGGCGTTGACCCGATGGGGCACTTCATATTAGTCCGATTTTCCTGAAATTTGGCACAAAAAAAGCATAGTCTAAAATTAAAGGCAGACGCCTAGTTTTGCTTATTACTGCTTGAAGGTATTACTTCATTCTAATATTATCTAATGTTTTAATATTACTTAAATTTTTTGAAATTACAGCCTGAAGAAGGACAGTGAACATCGAAACATTATGGGCGTATATAAAAGGGGGGGCTGCATGAAGGTTCTATCCATATTTTTAATTCTACGCATCTCATCTAGATAAAAAATGGTGGAATATATTCCAATATCTTCATAACTTTTAATTCTTATAGCAAAAAAAAAATAGTAACAGATATTAGTAGTTTTGGATTTATCTTGATAGTTGATAAATGTCCTGTAAACGTTTGAGAAATTTTCATGGGGATAAGGTGTCCATTCGGAACCTTTTCTCAAAAATACTGGTTCAAGCTTAAATTTCTATTGAGCGACTTCAGTAGATGAAAAATTGCGTTTGAAGTGTTTATCTCTCATTGGTGGCGAAATGCTTAGGGTTTCTGTTGTAAACATTTTCGAATCACACTAGATAAAAATATTATCCGCGAAGATGGCAAAATTCCTGTGTAAGAACAATGTTTTTTGGATGTGATGGATTTTTTTATTCCCATTTTCCGTCAGGCGTATGCTGATAATTTTGCTGAAATAGTATCAGCTTGTGTTAATGTCCAAGATGCCGTCATTTTGTAGTGCGTTTGCCCTTCAGAGGAAGTCTTTCTGGGATACGTGTAATTTAGAGACGCTGAGATTACAAAGTTCCTACGTGTCGGTTTTTGTTACATTCGGAGACTAGAATTATAAATTTTGTTCGAATGAGTGTATATCCATTTAGATCAGATATGGACAACATTTGACATTTTGTGGGCCAAACTTTATTGGGCAAATACATTCGTGGGCCGTGGAGTTGCTCTCACTCTTTCATGATCGCCGTTGCTCGGCATCCTCGCTCACTTGAAGAGCAAGCGACAATCCCCATCTCACTCGATCTTCCTTATTTGGAGTGAATGTGAATAAGTAGTGTCATCTTTTTTTTTTAAATTGGGTTTTATCAAAATGTCTCGCGGCCGGATCAAATCTTACACCGGGCGGGTTGTTGCCCACATATGCTCTACACGGTCCTTAAACTAATACCAAGAGCTTAATGGTATAATCCAATCGACATAGTAATTTGTCATTATGGTATCACGGATTGTCACTAAAAAACGTCACTCCGATCCATCAGATTGGAGGTTATGTGGGGATGAGGTAATCAACGTTGCAATCCTACCTTGAGCTTGTTTTAAAGAAGCACGCTAGTAGGGTAGTTTTCAACGTGTGTGCGCTTTTATTTTTGTTTCAATTATTAATCGTAATGCTTTAAAAGTAGTCGGTTGTACCTATTGAGGTTGCACTAATGAAAGAATTTCTGAAATATATCTTCATCAATCATACCTAGTAAAAGCTTAAAATGAACCCAGTTAAACTTTACTTATATGTTGGTTGGTGGGACGGCTTCTCTCCATTGTGCAATATTTCGCCGGGCTCCTCTCCAAATTCTTCGTGCTATCTTCCACACTTATTGTTTAACAAGAGAATTTTTGATTGCTGACCACCTACAAGGAAAGATGATCCTATATAACCCTACAAAATATTGTACGGAGGACAAAAGCAGCACGGCTCGTCATCTAAACATTTCAACGCTAGAGAAGGAATTTAAAATACAACATATATATATATATATATATATATATATATATATATATATATATATATATATATATATATATATCTGTACCCCGTAGTTAAAGGACACCCACTTTTTAGCACTTTCCTCCGAAGGAAAGTAGCTATTGAGGTTGCACTCATGACGGAATTTTTGAAAAAAAAATTCAAATCTTCATCGATCCTACCTAGTAGACACCGAAAATGACCCCCGTTAAAATTTATATATATATATATATGTGTGTGTGTGTGTGTCTGTTAACACGATAGCGGGCGGAGTTTTTGTTTTTTCTCCACGAAACGTGGTATACAGCGTTCAATTAGCAAACGATTGAACGAGTTCGTTAACCACCAAAATCGGTCCACCGTGAGGGGGGGTTTACCCCGGACCCAAAACACTAATTTGACCATGCCAGCCGTAGTTTCTGTTATATTTCAACGAAACTCGGTATTCGTTATGTTGACCTAAAGAGAGATATACGTTGTAAAAATAAACTAAATCGGTTCATTAGAAGGGGGGGGTTACTCCGGACCCCCATTACCAATTCGCCACTACCAGCCGTAATTTTTGTTACATTTCAACGAAACTCTGTATTCAGAGGAAAATGGGCTGTAAAAATAAACTAAATCAGTTCATTAGGAGGGGGGGTTTACTCCGGACCCAAATTACTAATATACTCATACCGGTCGTAATTTCTGCTGTATTGTAACGAAACGCGGTATGCGTCGTGGGTAACTCACGAGAAAGAAGTGTTGTAAAAATGAGCTAAATCGGCCAATCGGAAAGAGGGGTTTACTTTGTAATATATTTCAATAGAATAGCCCGCCAGACGTAGGTTCGCAAGGCCGCTGCAAGGAGCGCTTTCTACGACTAGTGGGTCTGTATCCTGTTCCTGCGTCAGATCAAAAGGCAAAAATAGGTTTTCATGTATGTATACAAATAACTCTGGAAGCAAATTAATTACGAAGTTAATAATTGAACAGTTACTCATTACAAAATTAAAAGAGAACTATTCATATTTTTATTTTATTTATATAGGATATTTTAAGCAAATTATTCTGGAAAGCAATCTACACCACCTAAATTCTGAGGAAAGTGCTTAGTTATGCAGCTCCTGCGTGACGGACTCTTTATTAAAATGACAACAACATATTCTTAATTCCTCACTATTACATGTTCCCATAAATAACGAAGATGAGGTAGTGGAAAATAGAATCATAGCCCTTTGCTCGCACAATAAACCATGTGGAGGAATTCGACTTCGGAATGCCAATAACTATAGTAAACTATTACACAAATAATAAGTAAGTTGCATCGCAAATTTTAGCTCATAAACAGTTTTTATATGTTCCTAAAAAAAGGATGGGAAACCTCATTTGAAGCCTGGTTCTGAGGATCTTTTCATTTCTTCTTTTTAATCACACTTTAATTGGAAGTACATTTATTTATTTTAATATTAACGTCCATTATAATTAACTCAAAATTTGAGGACGGGTTATCAATAGATCACCACCCTTTTCTAGCCATGTTAGAGCTGATCTTTTTTTCAAAGAAAAGCCACCACCACTAATGGGAATCGAACTTACGACCCTTGGCAGGGGGTGTTAAGTGCTCACGCCTTAACACGTCTTGCCACCGGGCCTCTAGGAAGTTTATTTAAAGATAAATTATGTTAATTTATCTTCTTTATGCTTATTTTACTTTTCGCGTTGATTTATGAGGTTTCTCTCTCCCCCCTCTCTCTCTATCTCTCTCTCTCTCTCTCTCTCTCTCTCTCTCTCTCTCTCTCTCTCTCTCCCTCTCTCTCCCTCTCTCTCTCCCTCTCTCTCCCTCCCTCTCTCCCTCCCTTCCTCTCTCTGTATCTTGTGTGTCTAGCCCTAGCCCTGGCAATGACCTAATGTTGAAACCAAATCGTTTGCCAATGTCAACGGGTATTTGTTTTCATTTTAACCTTGACCTAGGAGTCTATCAAGATTAAGTCGTATTTAATTTACTCTTCGAAAGCAGAAATCTTTTGAAGAGCCCTCATAGGGTTACTTAATGGAAAACGTGTGTTTTTGATTAAAATTTCACGGGCCAACCTGAATTTCTGTGAGTAGAATAATTGATAAATTAGGGGTTCAGTATGCATGTGCTGTAGGTCAGTTTCAACTAAATTCCAGGATAAAAGGATTTGCATTTGATAATTCCTGAAATTCGGAATTAATTGAAAATTACTGCTGTCAAAACATTTACTTCATATCTGAAACAATAATAAATCTCGAGGGTTCTAAACGACATGCTCCACTTTAAATGTTAAATCAAACCATGATTTGTTTTTTCAAAAGTACCTTTTCAAAGTTTTAAGTAGAATTTCTCCACTTCTGAGCACAAGAAAAGTATTAAACATGTGAATAATAACAGCGTTAAATACAATTTATCGGTATTCAAATTTATACTGATTTCATGGAGCCAATCGCCTACGTTACGTAGCTCCTTAAAAGAATAAATAAATAAATAGATTTATACTGCTAAAAAATGTTAACAATTTGAAAGGTAGTTTAATACAAATATTCACAACATTAAAAGTCACTACCCAATTACAAATGCGTAACAATTGTCTGTCTTGTACCACTTGATTTATAATGGATTCCTTTCTTTCGTTAGAGAGTTCTTCCATAATACCATCTTTCCGGTATTTGTATTTACTTATAGCATTTTATTCCTGAAGTGGTACAAAAATACTACAAATAAACAAAATCTTGACTTCTCGATAACTTTCTTCTTCGGTGTACTGGTGACAGTTCACCAGGTCACCGAAGAAAGCAGTTGTCTACGTATATCAAGTTAGTATAAAACCTCTCTTTTCTTTACTAGCTGAGTTTTCTAGTCTTTCGATTTTATGAAAGTAATTATATATACTTGTATACATAAATATCTATATGTTATATATATATATATATATATATATATATATATATATATATTCCACAATCGTCTCTTTTGTGCGTCCGCCCGTAGAGAAGGTACACGCATAGAGAGCGTGACAATCGTGCTGATTTCATCTATTATGGTATTAATTAGGTTTTAAACAAGAAAAAAAACAGTGATAACCTCAGGGATATCATCGATCTAAAGGAGAAAAACAAACGGAACATACTCCTCTATCGTCACCACTGATGGAGATAATGAATTCATTCTACCTATACTAGTCATTTGGGTGTTGGTCGGTTTAACAAGGTACAATATATAAGTCCTTTCTGTGTATTCTACCTAAATGTTGTATTTGCTCTCAGGCCCCAGCGGTTATTTAAGACCATATTTTCTTCTAATTTAACGAGATTTTTATAAAACGAGGCAGTTTAGCAAGAAAAAAGGGACTAGACTACCAACTCTACTTGTCCACCTTGTTTTCCTTCCATTCTTCCTTGAGACCAGGAAGGCCATCCATGGCTAGTAACTAAGAAGACGAAATAAGCATTCGAGTTTGGGCGGAGCTATAAATTTGTCTAGATATATTGAATCAGGGCCCCCTAGGGGAAAGTAACTCGGCCAGAAAAGGTCCATTGTGCCGCTGCCAAACCGCTCGGTCACCTATAGTAGCCCTGCATCCTTAGCGAATCCTATGATATTCTGTGGTGTAACTTCCAAGATTACTCCTGGGTCCGTTATTTTCGTTTTGCCGAAGTACAGGGAACGTCTTCATCGTGCAATAAAAAGTCACATGTAGTGGTGTTTCCTCCTCTACCCGCACATCCTTCATAGAGAAGTCCATATTAATTAGATGTTTATTCATATTTATTATTAAAGTATCATCAAAATCACTAACAGGAGTTTAACCAGTACAGGTTAAAATTCGTTGTCAATAATAAATGTTAAAATTTAAAAATGTATGTTTCCAAGATGTCATTTGGAAACACGCATTATATTTGCTAGCTTTACCAAGAAGTGTTCTGACTGGGGATGCTCATGGGTGAGACGGGTTTCGGATATTACTACCTCGGATGGACTATCACCAGGTATAGCGTAAACTCCATGAGGGACAACATCACAGTTTATGAGTTACAGATAGTTAAATAGTATGTAGTAGTAGATGAGATAAAGATAGTTAACCGTTAGTCATGGAATGGTTGGGATTCATCTAAGAGAAAACGTCAAATATTCCGAAAAATCTATATTTCGAACGTTTCCACGGTGGTCACCTGAACGTTATCGTGGTCTTCCCCCATCGCCTAGACATTTCTTGTTGAAGAATTCTGTCAAAGAGTATGCCGAAACGTTCAAAATATAGATTTATTTTAATATTATACGTTTTCTCTTAGCCGAACTCCAACTATACCTTGATTCAATAACTAACAAGGATAGGCCTCCTTACGAGGAGATAGGGCCTGCCGTATGTTTGTAGCCCCTGCTATCTTTAGCAGTGGCTTCTGGGGTTGGAACAATTTTCAGTTCGATTCAACGGCAGAGGTTCAACAACCTCTCCTCTCCTTCCTGACCTCGTCTTAGTGTTCCCTTTGCTATTTTATACAACTTCCGCCTAATTTTCTTTCTTTAGCTATCTAATTTCTTGTAGTTTACGGCATTTCAGTCCTACCTTCAATGAAGAGCATTTCAAGAATTACATCAGTTACAAAAATAAGCGAAACTAACAATCCAAAACGGCTACATTGACATAGACAGAATGTCCGTTTAAAGCTGATGCGCTTCTGCAATGACAATTACGCTCAATAGACTCTTTAAATGTTAGACCCGATACATAACGCAGGAATCAGAATAGCGACAGGTGCATTCAGATCCAGCCCATGTGCCAGCTTGAATGTCGAAGCCAGCGAGCCTCCATTGGAGTACAGGCGTCAGGAATTTTGTTTAAGATTTTACACAAAAGTTTCTAAATACACTGAACATCAGGATACTTGACTACTCAGCGAAGACAGACCTACTGACAAATCCTACGTACTTAAGACGCCAGCAGACTTCCTTACCGTGGAGAATAAATAACTTAGAAATTAACTTAAAATTATCAAAATTCAATAAAAATAGCCCTCTTTCTAAACATTTTTACAAAGATGAGTTTAAGTACGTTCTATCGTTGTATCCAGATGCACTCAAAGCATTTACAGACGGATCAAAATCTAGAGAAGGCACTGGATCGGCAGCTATAATAGGAAATTCTCAATTTGGCATTAAATTAAACAGCAAATCAACCGGTTTTTTTTCAGCAGAATTACAGGGATTACTTTTGGCATTGAACAATATAACAATAATTCCAAATATGACAATTATTATATGTTCCGATTCCCTAAGTTCTCTCCCTCACCAACGTCTACGAGACACACACACTGCTGACAGAGATTTTTCAAGAAATACACGACTTACAAACTTTCAGCATACAAGTAGTGCTTCTGTGGATACCGGGACACATGGACATCTCAGGGAACACAGAGGCTGACAAATATGCTAAACAAGTCACAGAAAAATGTACAGTCGACGTGGAAGAATTGACGGTACAGGACTTACACACTAACATAAAAACTCACTTACAAAATGAATGGCAAATAACGTGGACGAACATGACAAACAACAAACTAAGAGAAATCAAGAAAACCGTTTGTGTTTTGGCCCTCGAGCTACTGATCGAACAGAAAAGAAGAGGTTGTCATTAATCGATTGCGTATCGGGCATTCGTTACTGACACATCGCCATTTAATGACGAGACAGGACGGACCAGTTTGTGCCATCTGTAACACAAACTTGACTATTAAACACATACTAACTGACTGCAAACAACGAGACAGATTAAACTTGCCATACGACATGACTGAACTCCTGACAGATGACAGTCCACACATAAACACAATAATCACCCACCTCAAAGATACAAACATCTATAATCACATTTAGAATACACACATTGTAGAAATTATAATAACATGTGTGACTTAACGTGAAGTAAAGTAATGGACAAAATATTTCAAAACCTAAAATTTTTTCAAGCTTTTTTCTAGAAAAATGTACCTAATCTTTATGTTTATGTTTATCGATATATATATATATATATATATATATATATATATATATATATATACACACACACATTTGAGAACTTCATACTTTCCATTTTAAAATAATTTTCAATTTCTAAAACATTTTAGATTTTTTGCAACTTTTTATAATTCTTTCGTCTGTGGTTTCTACCGCCAACTTTTGAAAAAGAGCGAATCGCTACTGTCGCAAGCTCTGTATTCAATATGAATAAATACATAACCACAACAAAAAGAATGATCGGGACCTATTGGCAACAATTAGGCACAATAAATAATTTTGCCTTGTCCAACTTTCTCTGAAATGAAAGAAGTTGCACTGACGAAGCTGTGGATTACTCATTCATTCCTTACTTTTTTTTATTTTTTATTTTTTTTATTTTAATTTTGGTGTGGTGTCAATAAGGAAGAAAGTATTAAAATCTCTACGAATACAGACACAGACATAATAATGATTTTTATCTTGCAATAAAAAATTATTTTACTTATTATTATCATAATTTTTTAATTTTTATTAATTAACTGTGTAATTTTTCTTGTATATTTTATTTTCATCTATTTCTTTATTTTCTCATTTTTTTTGTCTTTGTATAAATTTTAAATTGTTTTTTATTCCTTTTTTTTTTTAATAACCATTTATGTGAGCAAATCGCCTTGCTGTTGTGAAGCTCCGTAAATAAATAAATAAAATCATTAATTTAAAAGAAATGGACAAATAGTAGGGATTTGAACAAAAAAACTGCAAATATTTAATCCATTATATATTCACTTTCGTCTTTAATTTCTCGGATATAACATTTTTTTTTCACACTGCTGGGGTACATTCGCCGAACTATCTATAAATTTCGAACCATCCAAGCACTGGCCACGCCCGACGTTCCTTAACTTCAGTTTGTTATAAGAATGTTATACCAAGTTTCGTGGCGAAACAAAGTTTGTGGCAATTCTCAATTAGTAGACATGTTACATTTATTTATTCATATAAAAATATTAACTGTGGTTATATTAGGAATCCAGTAAGTAGGATAATAATTAATATGTGCAACCTCAAAAAAAAATTGTTTTCTGAAAATTTCAGACTATTTTTAAAGTCAATAAGCACTGGGCGTTGGCAAAACTACGAGCTGGAGAAGCCGAGGGTGTTGCCAGCGAAATAACGATTAAGAGAGAGGAAGGATATAGCTGTACAGAAAAGCCACAGTAATCAGGAAAAAAAATCAACAAACAAATGTACAATTTATTTACGTGGACAGTCCCTGACCTGATTTAAGAATAGCATTATTTCTTTTTATACTACATTATTCAAAATTGTCTTTCATTTTTCCTTAAATGAGTTGTTTTTACCTTTTTGCTAAATAGTTTGTATTTTTGCTTGTTCTGTTTATCGGTGTGAAAATTGTTTATGGTATTATTGATTAGTTTTAAACCTTTAATCTATATAAGGAAAATGTTACCGTTCTTTAGTTTTCTAAAAAAAAAAAATAATAATGAAGCAAATATTAATCTTAAGTGTCTTTATCCTTTTATTGATTATTTATACTTACTTCGTGGTTTATAGTATTACAATTGTTTGTTATTACGTCTCTCTGTTAGATTTGATTTCATTTCGGTGTCTCCTACTTCCCAAATATAGTTATTCTCTTATGCCTGTCTGGTCATGAGACTCCGATACAAAACTCACAAGCTGAAATGAAGATATATACAGGTTTATCAGTAAATTTATTTTTGAATACTGCGAACACTCTTGTGCGTTACTTACGGACTATGAAACACACCATCAAAGATCAGTTGTCGGGCCAATAGGTTGTGGCCTATATTCCCATGGAGTAATTACCTTTCAAAAATTCCTTTCTTCATAACCATAAAACTGGGAAGTTTTCATTTCAGTTTAAATTGTTTCCAATCATAGCTTTGCCTAAGTACTATTGATAAACAATAAACTTGACTGACCGCCCAAACCCTACGTGTTGAGCTCCCAACGTGTTGAGCTCAGCGTGTAGTTAATATGGTAGTTATATACTTCCCCGAAGCCATCCTGTTTACCGGCTTGATTCTAAGCCTGGCTTGACTCTATATTTCACTTAGAGGAGATCGTACCGTTAAAATTACAAAGGTAGAATTCGATCGAGAGGTATCAAGACTTTTTACTCGGCATTAAATGCAAGCCTTCATCACGGCGAAGTAAAGAATGAGAACTATGCATCACGCATGTAGCAATCATTTCTATAATTTTCGGGCAATAATTGCACATCCAAAAAACGATTAAATTTCAATCCGAAACGTCGGCAAAAGCAATACCTACCTTGGTTGGTTTCTGTATATTCTTCTGAACCAGTAAATACTATTTTTCCTACAAGGTTTTTCTTAAAGGTACTGAAATAAGGATCATGGGAACGCCGCCTATTACGCATTTTAAACCTCGCTTGCGTAACTATCTCGAAAGAACTTTGTAATTTGAATTCCCCTTTGCGAAACACCGGTTGAACCGCTTCTCAGATTGTCCAAGGTCGTTCTTTTAAAAGCTTTTTTTTTTTCTCATGTTGTTAGTTTTTAACATTGCGGAAATATAACTATTTTATTTTACTTACATTATTGTAGCCTACGTAACTTGATATCGTCGATACAATTGCAAAGTATCGAATTTGAAAAGTGGTTTGGTATCCTATAGATGAATTTATATTATTTAAATTTTAACGTCCATTTATTATTAACTAGCAATTTTAGGACGGGTTATCTATAGGTTACCACCCTTTTCTAGCCAGGATATGGGTGATGCCTTTTCTTTTTTCTAAAGAAAAGCCTCCACCCCTAGTGGGAATCGAACCCACGACCCCACTGGGCACGGAGTGTTAAGTGCTCACGCCTTAACCCTCACGGCCACCGGGTCTCCATGAATTTATATAAATTTTATATTATTATATATTTTAAATAGATTAAACATTGTTTCTTAAACTAGTGATCAATTGTAAACACAGAAAAAGAGCCAAACATTACTACATCTTTTTCTTTATATGTATATATATATATATATATATATATATATATATATATATATATATATATATATATATATATATATAATAGGGAGTTCAACAATGGTTGTCTTCTCCCCCCTATGTATCCATGAGTTATAGATCATTACAGTACTATTTACATGTTGTTCTCTGTACACGTTGTAAATTTCAATAAAGATAAAAAAAAAAAAAAAAAAAAAAAAAAAAAAAAAAAAATAGATTAAATGCACATTCGTTAGTTTGATATTCTGTAATTATTTTTCTGTAATTTTCAAGAGTTTGCCACAACGTTGTTGTTTTTTCACATTCAATACTTTGCATTTTATCGAGGATATAATGTGAAAGAAAAAAAATACGAAGAACCGTTTGTTCTTTCACGAACCGAGTCAAACTCTGTACTTGCTAATAAAGAAGTAAAAAATAAGGGTTTTCCTCCTTAAAATTACTCCAATTCTACAAGGAACTCAATATTACTCCGATTCTACAAGGAACTCTATATTACTCCCATTCTACAAGGAACTCTATATTACTCCAACTCTACTAGGAACTCTATATTACTCCCATTCTACAAGGAACTCTATATTACTTCCATTCTACAAGGAACTCTATATTCTATTTATTATGTTGCCCCGACTATCATATTGTTTTCATTTCCCACTTTTTATTATGGTCATTCAGCGCGTTTCCGTCCTCACACTATAGGGAGAAAACTCTTTTATCCTTCGATTCAATCTTTCGATTCAATTAATTTTTCTGATAACGTAGATCACATAAGTAACTGCAAATAATAATAATGATAATAATAATAATATATATATATATATAAAATATTTAGATGTGCTGGTGCTCCCCATGCACCAGCGGAGGACCTGCTCCTAGTAACAGCCTGTTGATGCTGTGGGCTCGTCTCTAGAGGCCCATGACCCCAGCAGCCTCAAATCGATATTTCTCCTTCCTTACTTACCTTATATTCTCTCTTCCGTCCCTCTTGCATTTCCGTCATTAATTTTGTTTTTATTTTCAAAAAGATTTCTTCCCTCAAGATCCTGAGCCATGTTAATGTTTCATCTCTGAAATTAGTCACTTCCAGATACTGCCAGTGGCGCCGACTTAGAAAAAATATCGAGGGGCCCATATCGGGGATCTTGCACTGGGAAATTTTCTAAATTTTAGATGAAAAATAGTAAGTTTTACATTTTTTTTTAAGAATTTTAGAGTCATATAATCAACATTAGTCGTACAGTAAAAGCATTTTTATTAATTAGACATAGAAATTGTAGGGTAGTAAAAGTTTTCTCAAGAGCTAAACTGTCTTTCTTCATATTACTATCTAACTGTTCATTCAATTAGGAGGCTACACTCCGGTTACTGATAGAATTTATTTTCAGTACACCTTTTAGCGCGGTTCCCCCCTCCCTCCTAATTTGAAAGGTCAAGATCGTTAACCAGCAGAATCCGTCCTCCGGAACATGGTTTTTGGAGAGAAAATTGCGCGAATGAAATCTCTACGCTTACATCATATGCTTGTAAGTACTCGTTTTATAGGCTTCTTTGCCTAAGAAAACAAATGAAACCATTTTAAAGGCGATAGCTTTGACCGTTTTCGAGAAAAGTATAAAAATCGTTGTTGAATAAAGTTTTTGGGATAAGTACTTAGTATCATGGGATTCAGTTAAAATATTTTTTGCATGTTTGAAATTCATATAAACAAATATGTTTAAATTTTGGTTACGTTTGGAGTTAAGGAAGGAGAGGAATATTACGGAATATTTTATTAATGGTCATGAAAAGTTCTAGGAACGTCGTATATTTTCCTTAATATCTCGATCACGGTTGGGAAATCGGCAAGTGGAAGGTGGCCATTCGTAAGCTTACTAAATTTTCTACAAAAAAAAAAAAAAACTGGATGCGTAAAATTAGAAACAATATTTCGTTATTAGAAATAGAGATTTCCGAGCGGAATGCCGTTTGAATATTTTTGTCTCCGTTTACCTCAGTTTTTAATTATTTGAAGTTATTTAAATTGCATTTTTTTCCTTAAAACGAGAAGAATTTTAGTATTTTTAATTGACTTAAAGAGCTTTGCTTTGGACAAGGGAGTGCCAGATCTTAACCTGTATGAGGCTAGTCGGTTTTATTGCACTCCCTAAATTAAGAAGCATCCTAGGAGAGCTGACAGCTATTTTACCGAGGTCCGATGTGTTTATGATTTTGGTTACATTTCGAGTTAAGAAAGAATTCGAAAAAAAAAAACTGTTATTAAGACATGAAAATGTTTGGGATCTTTGTACTTTAAATTACATGTAACAGTAATGTGAATGTTTTAGTATGTTTAATTGTGTTTAACACTAAAATAAATATTTTAGTAATGAAAGTTAAGTAAATTAGAAACATTAATAATAGTGTATTCGTAGGGCGAACTTTGGGATGGCGGAAAGAGACGTTTCCGCTCAGGATACTGTTTCCTGTGTTTTGCCGACAATCTTGCTTTTTTTTTTAGATTTCATTGGAATAGCTGTTTCGCGATTGATCTAAACAAAGTAATAACTGTTTCTATTGTATTTCTTTAAAATTACACTTGGCATATGAAGATGACGCTGTTCCTGCGAGACGGACTTTTCTATATGCGTAAACGTATTTTCATGAAGACGGATTTTTTCAAAAGCCGTTTTACAGTATTAAGAGGGGGCCCTAAAATGTCTGCAAATTTATGAATTGACATAAATATCTTGTTAAGAGTCTGAAAAAGTAAAAAGGCAATAAATTGTAGATATCTGAATAAAACTAATTAAGTTTTATTTACCATCATGAAATTCTCAGCAAAATACAATTTTAACACGCCTTTAAAAAAAAATAGATTCAGCAATACCTAAACTGCAATCATAAATGTCCCCCTGGTAGGAATGAGTTTGACATTCTTGGCGTTGATTAGCATAACGGGTCAACAGTCTCCCAAGGTTATCTGCCGGCTAAAACACATCAGTCCATATTATTATACTTACTATCACTATGAAACCATACTCCATTCTCCATTGAAAGTGAACATTACACTCTTTTTACTACAATTAGGCATAATATCAAATAAATAATTTAGCAATATATATTCATGTATTTTTTAAAAATTCATGATCAACTCGAATCCCATTAAATTGTTTCCACTCTATGATTACGTGTTTATCAGTCATTTTCACATGTCGCATGGCATTTGTCACTTTGGTCAAGGCAGAGCTTTGTGGAGGTAAATGTGGCTTATTCGTAATCTGGCCAAAACAACTTGTGTTTCCCTTTGATTTGTGCTCGCTCCTTGAAGTCGCAAAACTTTCCGCTTTTCAAACATTTGTATTTGACATGTGTCGCTTATATCCTCCATCCATACCTATTGCAGTGCACTTCTTGTCCTGCTTGGTCATTTAATGAATTAAATTAATTTCGAATGGTTTTCATAGATATTTGAAAACCATTCGAATTATGAGTAATTCAATGCAGATATCTCGAGATCGGAGAGCGTTGCACAAGTTTCTGCCTAGCCGCTTCTAGAACTGCTACGGCTGGTATAAACAGACCACTTTCTATCGGCCTCCTAGCTGAAAGGAGAGAAAAGAAAGCTGGGTTTTTAGTCAGCCAACCAGGCGGGAGTTAGGCTATTTGTGGATTGTTGCTTTTCCCAAGGCACCTATCTACCTTCTCTAGAACAATACATTTATTTGATGTCTACATCTCATTCTTAGGTAACTTTCTGATTACAAAGAAATTGACTTTTTTTTCTACACATATTTTTTGGGCTTATCTCCGGGTCATGTATGCGCCCATTTGTCTTTATTTGGATAATCTTTTGATACAGCAGTTGAAGTATCTATATCTAATTGTTTGATTTGGATCATATTTTAATTTAGTTATATTAGTTGATGTTTTATATCCCGCATGTACTAGTTGAGAGACCATCTCTTGATATTGAAGTTCATTATTAGGTACATTTTCCTGGTATCGAACAGATCATTTTGAATTGTATACTTGCTTTAATTTGGACCTCGCCTGAGTGTGGTAGTTTATTGAGCGAATGCATGGATGCAGTTGATATGTAGCAAATTTAGAAGTCATCATTTACTCCTGAACCATATTATTAG
Source organism: Gonocerus acuteangulatus (assembly GCA_946811695.1). NCBI lineage: Eukaryota > Metazoa > Arthropoda > Insecta > Hemiptera > Coreidae > Gonocerus > Gonocerus acuteangulatus. The sequence continues at coordinate 51,661,025 of OX328128.1, read as the reverse complement.
TATGCTCTAACGGCTCTGATGTTTGATTCCTTGAAAAGAAATTCAGCGTATACCTCGACTCCCAATCTTTTGTTGACAACCGCCCCCTTTACTAGAAACAAAATTCCAAACACTCCCAAACTATTTTATTATATTTAATTTCTAATTAGGTACGTTGCGGCCGCCCCCATGTCTGTCATTACACCCGTTTGCCTGCTACCGCACCCACGAAAATCCCCAGCACCCCCTATAGGAACATTGGATTTTCTTTGGTTCCACCAGGTTGCTTAACAACTTTCGTGGTGTTGATGGGAGTTTTCGATTGCTCTTCAGCTTAGAAAAAATGAGTATTTTCATTATAAAATGAAAATATCAAATTTTTTCACGCCTGTTTTTCTTCAAGCTGCTACGACCTGGTCCTCTTTGATTTAAACAATTTCATTATCTTAATCGCTTCACAACTATTCACCAATTCATTGATTAGATGTTTATCTTATGCACTAACATTAAATCTGCTCTCACGATATGTACTACTTCCACATGACATCTTTGACAGCTGTTTACTGTCAAAACATACTCTTGAACCTAGTTTTGACGTTTCGCACTGTATGTGGGGTTGGAGAGAGGAGGTCGAGGATACAGGTGTAGGGTCATCGACCCCGGCACGTGTCCTCCCACCCCACGTGAGATCTCTCCCCTCCTTCCCCTCCTACACTCCTATGACGAACTGGCTCATCTCCTCATGCCTTTAAGCTTCCCGCCTTTTCAGAATGTTATAGTAACACATTTTTTAACCTTTCGGAGTGCTCGGCTCTGAATGCTCTTTGATCTCTAATTTACTTCTGTATATATATCAGTAATTCGTTGAAACCTGACTTTTGTATTTAGCTAAATGAAATTATGCCCACCGGTTCCTTCAAAATCATAATGCCTTACTAAATAACATTCATTTTTGGTCGTTTTGAAGAGTGCCTTTAAACACCGTTTTGGCTGGAAGGTTCTTTGATTTCAACATTACTTCTGTTCTTAGTTTAATGTAAATTATAACTTGTGTTCTGTTAATTATTTTTAGTGATTTGCCGAATGCTCTTTTAGCTCGGTTCCTCCCTCCCTTCATAGGGAGGAACCCCGCTTTTAAGGTTAATCTCATGAAACAATCCGGAAGTGCCGACTAGAAAATTTTGCGTTTCAGAACCCCTAGAGACCGAAAATTACGGTGGCTCAAATTTGTATATGTATATATATATATATATATATATACACATATATATATATATATATATACATATATATATATATACATATATATATATATATATATATATATATATATATATATATATATATATATATGTCTGTTAGCTCATTTCTGGCTTCCCTAATGGTCCGATTTTGATGAAATTTGGTACAAAAATCCGTCGTCCAATTTGAAAGGTCAATCTCGTTAACCAGCAATATCCGTCCACTGGAAGATGGCGTTTGGGGCGAAATTCGCGAAAAAAAAAATCGTAACGCTTACGTTTTTGAGTTCATAAGCTTGTAAGCACTTGTTTTATAGGCTTCTTGGGGCTAGGAAAACGAATGAAACCATTTTCAAGGCGATAGCTTTAACCATTTTTGAGAAAATTGGAAAAATACTTTTTGAATACCGTTTTAGCACTTTCCTCCGAAGGAAAGTAGCTATTGAGGTTGGACTCATGACGGAATTTATGAAAAATTTCTTCAAATCTTTATCGATCCTACCTAGTAGACACCGAAAATGACCCCCGTTAAAATTTATATATATCTATATATATTTTTTGTTTTAAATTGCATCGCTGGGTATCACATGTATGTATGGATCGGCTTCTTTCTCCAGCGGTGTCGCTCCTCTCTCGGATAACCACCGAGGACGACACATAGCAGCCTGAAGAAGTCGGAGATGAACCCGACGAAATATTGCGATGGAGAGAGGAGCGACACCGCTGGAGAAAGAAGCCGATCCATACATACATCTATATATATATATATATATATATATATATATATATATATATATATATATATATATGTCTGTTAGTTAACACGATAGCGGCCAGAGTTTTTGTTTTTTCGTCACGAAACTTGGTATATAGCATTCAATTAGCAAACGATTGAACGAGTTCGTTAACCACCAAAGTCGGTCTACCGGAAGGGGGGGTTTACCCTGAACCCAAAACACTAATTTGACTATGTCAGCCGTAATATTTGTTATATTTCAACGAAACTTTGTATTCGTATTGGTGATATAGAGAGAAAAGTGAGATATAAAAATGAACTAAATCGGTTCATTAGGAGGGGGGGTTTACTCCGGACCCACAATACCAATTCGCCACTACCAGCCGTGATTTCTGGTATATTTCGACGAAACTCGGTATTCGTAGTGGTAATCTACAGGTAAATATGTGTTGTAAAAATAAACTAAATCGGTTCATTAGAAGGGGGGGTTTACTCCGGACCCAAATTCCTAATATACTCATACCGGTCGTAATTTCTGCTGTATTGTAACGAAACTCGGTATACGTCGTGGGTACCTCATGAGAAAGAAGTGTTGTAAAAATGAGCTGAATCGGTCAATCGGAAAGCGGGGGTTTAATTTGTAATATTATTTCAATAGAAAAGCCCGTCAGACGTAGGTTCACAAAGCCGCCGCAAGGAGCGCTTTCTACCACTAGAGTGACTGTATCCTGTTCCTGCGTTAGATCAAAATACGATAATATGAGGTTTTTTGTATTTATTACGTAGTGTAATAGGTACCATGTGTAAACATAACTCTGGAAGCAAATTAATAACTACATTACAAATTTAAAAGAGAACTATTCATGTTTTTATTTTATTTATGTAGGATTTTTTAAGTAAATTGTTCTGGAAAGCAGTCTACACTACCCAAATTCTGAGGAAAGTGCTTAGTTATGCAGCTCCTGCGTGACGGACTTTTAAGTTTGGGTACTTAGAATCATGGGATTCAGTTGAAACATTTTCTGCATGTTCTACTTTCATTAAAACTAATATGTTGAAATTTGTGTTACGTGTGGAGTTAAGGAAGGGTTAGAATAAAATATTTTATTAACAGATATAAAATGTTTTGGTAACTTTGTATACTTTCCTTAATATCTCGAAAAAGGTTGAGAATCTTGGTAAACGGAAGAATACCATTAGAAAGCTTAATAAATGCTCTACAAAAAAGGTTCTGATGAAAGTTTTGATTAGACGATGTCAATCGGAGAAATAAGTGCTTAAAACATTAAAGTAATTGATTTCGCTTATTCGAACGGTTCTTTTTGTCTGTTTTTATTCCTTGTTATTTTTTAACTGCTTATAGTTGGATAACGTATTTGATAATAAATCAGGTTAAGAAAAATAAGAAAAACAATTTAATCTTAGAGATATGGTTTTCCAAGATATAGCTTTTCAAATGCCTAGCGGGGTCCTTCCTAGGGCGGGGACCCATCCAGGTAAGATTGTAAATAAGACCTTTCTTGAAAGTAAAGATGGAACTGTCAACTTTGGTCCTCCTCTGCCTCCCGGCACTTTCATTGCTGACGAAGGCTACCAATGAGTAGCCAAAACGTCCTAAATATAGATTTTTTAACAAAAATCGTATCGAGGTTTCTTTAGCCGAATCCCAACCATTCCATCTTTACTTATCACCTCGACGGCTAACTATCTAATCTTCATGCTTTCTAGAAATGTGGACCCAAAATAATAACAGCTTCTATTTTAATCATTTTAAATGAGTCTAGAGATAAGAACGGAACCGCGCTAAGATGATGCAGTTCCTGCGGACCTTTCGTCTTCTACCTAGAGAGCGAACAGACAAATATATATATATATATATATATATATATATATATATATATACAAATTTGAACCACCGTTATTTTCGGTCTCTAGGGGTTCTGAAACGCGAAATTTTCTTGTCGGCACTTCCGGATTGTTTCACTGTATCAACTTTATAAGCGGGGTTCCTCTCTATGGGGGAGGGAGGAACCGCGCTAAAATGTTAGAGATATGGATTTCCAAGATATAGCTTTTCAACTGCCTAGCGGGGTCCTTCCTAGGGAGGGTTGGCCGACCCATCCAGGTAAGATCGTAAATCAAGACCTTTCTAGAAATGTGGACCCAAAATAATAACAGCTTCTATTTTAATCATTCTAAATGAGTCTAGGGATAAGAACGGAACCGCGCTAAGATGCTGCAGTTCCTGCGAGTCGGACTTTTTTTAGAGAGAAGAACACGCACAGACCACGAGCGGAGTAATTGTTGCAAAAAAATATATTTTATCGAATGCCTATTCTTATCCTGATTTGTAATTTTTGTATATATTTTCTTAAAAATTCGAAATTGTAAGTGCGAAGTCATCATTTAAAATCCTAATAGTATTCGGAGAAAACGTTGCTTGATGTTTGGAAAAGTTTGGTTCTGATCCTTCGAAAAATTATTCTACTAACTACACTTTTCTGTTCGTTGAGATTTTTTTTTTACTATACTAGTCCTATTTCGAGGAATCTTCTGTTACAAGAAAGAGGAGACTAGAATATCTGACTACCTTATTACCAGTATGTCTTAATTGACTAAGGTTTGAAATAGCCGATAATTCGATGTCGTATAACCAGTGAGTGTCGTTGGAATAACTGGTAAACTTTAAATGATTAACCATTGATATTAAGAAGTAACTATAAATAATATTTAAAAGCTATTTTAGTTTCCTCCACATTATATTTCAAAATATTACTCATTACATATTAATGAGAAATCCTCAGAATTTTGTTTTTTGAAGAATTGTATTGTTGAATGTTGCCTCGCTCTGCTAGTAGCGTTGGGATGGTGGCGAGGGGCTGGGAGCTAGAATTCCTTGCGAGAAAGTTCCCGGGTCCGCCTCTCTTATATAACGGGTCTTTCTTGAGGACCGTTCTAAATATTTTAATGGAGTCTCTTGGACCTGTTAGATTCTCTCATGGGCTCGTACCATTTTTTGGAGAATAGGAGCTCATGTCTGAGATTACTAGCTCCTATCAGGGTATACGAGATCTTTCTGGGTGTTTTTTAAACCTATCCGACCCACAGAGGTCCTCTCAGAGATTGCAACTAAAGTCTCTAAGCCTAGGAGCTCCTCTCAGTAAGTAGCAAGAATCCCCTTTGACAGTATAGAATCTCCTCTAAGGGCATAGGAGCTCCTCTCAGTTGTTAGCTAGTCTTTTTACAAAATTGGAACTTCTCCGAGGGCTATAGCAGAACACAGAAGCTCTTTCCAGGAACTTGAAGCAGTTCTCAAGATCTCAATGTTCGTGTAATTACTTAGACGATCAGCTCATTGCATAGGAGCTCTTCTCAGTTGTTAGCTGGTGCTTTGGAAAATTGGAACTTATCCGAGGGCTATGGGTAGCAGAACATAGGAGCTCTTTCCAGAAACTTGAAGCAGTTCTCATGATCTCAAATGTTACTTAGAAGATCATCTCAATGCATAGGAGCTCTTCCTCTGTTGATCTGTTTAGTTCAAGGAGCTTCTCTAAGGGATATGGAGTTCTTATCACAACATAGGAGCTCCTCCAGAGCCTTGAAGCTGCTTTCAGGATCTTGAAGGTCGTGTAATTACTCAGAAAAGTGTCGGATATAAGAATTGTCATAATTATTATATCCTACACCTGAGATACATTTCCTGCTAGAAGTGTCAGATGTAAACGTACCCTTATTGCTCGTGATAGAAATATATATCTCAGACATAAATTGTTTGCAGTTTACATTAATCACAATATCTGTTTGACATAAATATCCTGCAATAACTATAAGATGTAAACGCACCCTTACTGGATATTCTGGAATTGAACCCAGTTACTCTCCTAATTGCGGGCCCCTTAGGATAGTGTCTACTGGCCTACATACCGGCAAGCTGTCTGCTAATGGAATCAGATGGAAAAGTGTTACTAAATCAGACATTACTGCCTTTTACAGCCACAAATGAGACACTGCTTGTATGACTTAAATTTATTAAACTATCGTACGTCATACTTAATGAAATATGTACTTCGACACTGGCGTTACAGTTACCACATAACATGATCCTTTACCATTCGATAAAAACCATATTCTCCATTCTTAAGTTGATCGAAGCACTAAAGGTATATTTCCTGAGCATGGCCGGCATTTGTTAATCATTCCATCTTTGATAACTAGTTAATGCTGCATGTCTAGCGGTCAGAGCAGGTGGCTGCAATCGCTCGCCCGTGTCCTCTACCCTCATGATTGCTCTATCTGTTCTCCATTCTCCGGGTTCCCACGATTTTATGCGGAACAACCTCTCATTTACATAAATTATTCTTTTACAATATGCCACGTAACTGAACTCATTCCTCTTATATATAATGCTTTTAATTGTATTATTTACGTGAGAATAAATGTTTTAATGTTTAATGTCCATAGATCACTCGATTTGAAACTGGCCTTACCATGGGTAGACCCTTGCAAAATGCTTTTCCTACCCCAGAGCTACGTTGAGGGAGCATATTCCTCAGAAAGACAATCTGCAATAAACTAAGGACTCTGATGAATAACGGTCTTAGTTACACTTTTAAGATATCGGGGTTTTTATGGAATTTGTGTTTCAAGCAAAAAATATATTATCCTAATTAGGTGTTGGCTTTGATTAATCTCCAAAATAAACTAAATTTTTTCTAGTAAATCCATACTTCCAATAATCCGATTTTGTTCATTTTAGCGCGTTTCCTTATAATACATCTTACTTAGTAATTTACAATTGTATATTAATAATTTTGGATGTAATTGTATATTAATGATTTTGCTTATTTCCAAAATACATTTCTGCCATCAGTTTCTAATCGTCTGCTGCTAGTTTCGTTGCAATTTATCAAAAATAACGAACATTGGTGACACATTGGCGCTAATGACGATGCGCCGTAAAATAAAAAACAAATTAGGGGGCACATTATAGATATGTGTCCGTTATAGACCAAAATAAATTATCCAATCGTTTTTTTTTTGAATAATTGCTTTGAGAAAACTAAATTTGTTGTCCAATAACTACAGTTTTAGCCTGCAAATCAGCCCCGATATCTCCTCTTGATTAGAAAGTAGTATCAGAGAACCGTGCGAGGATTCACCTAGAAATAGGACTCCTTCAGGATGGAGTGGGGAGGCCTCTTGTGTCATACCGTGTATTTATAGCTGTTTATGTAGAACAGCACAATGATTGAAATTTCTTGGCTTAGAACAACTTTGTTAAGATAGGATAAAGTTTTATAGGTGATCAAAACAAAGGTTGTTCTTCCCTTGATATTTAGTGGCTTGACTTTTGAATATTTCTCTGTGTAATTGTATTGCAATGTGGAATCTATTAATGATGAAGTGTCTGTCATCTTTGAAATGTCAGAGATACAGACACTTAAAGCATGCCAGTATCTTCGAACAATAATCATAACAACACATTAGACTGCCACAGAGCTTAGTGGCAATAACACATGTTGTATCAATCGGGGTAATTTAGAATTAATATATTTTTTCAGAACAGAAAACTGACAGTTTTTTGTGAGCAGAGGCTTTATTGTTATGTAAATACGGAGATTATCAGTTGTGAATGATAAATAATTGATTTAAATTTGGAAGATGAAAATTAATTCTTTAACCATCTTCGTCGGATGGTGTGTGGGAAAGGATCAGGGTGTCAACGATTTAAATCAATTGATTTAAATCAGTGATTTAAATCATGATTAAAATCATTTGATTTTTTTTAAAAAATCATTGATTTAAATCAATTTATTTCATTAAAAAAATATTGATTTAAACCAATTGATTTTATTAAAAAAATTATTATTATATATTTTTTTAACTTTTGTTTATTTTTTTAACTTTTGTTTATTTTTTTAACTTAAATATAGCTAGTCCTGCCTTTTTTCAGCCATTTAAACATTTCGTCTTTATTTTTGTTCCTAGGGCCTACCCTCACTTGACCGTTCTTATCTATTCAAAGTCTGTTTCTTTTATGACCCTTTCTTTGTTTTTAATTCTGCAAATAAATCTCCTTTTAAGTTTAAGATAAAAGAGATGGGCAGGTAGTGGGCGAAGTGAATGCTTTAAATTGGTGCAAGTCTTCGTTGGCCTTAAAATATTGTATTTCCTCAAAGGAACTGTTAATAATAGAGCAGCTTATGACAGGAAAGGCAACTACTGCAAGGGTTGAAAGAATGTTTTCATCCCTTGGTTTTGTTCACAGTCAAACGAGAAACTACCTAATTAGGTGTGAAAAGGCTGACAAACTGGGTTTTTTGCCCAAGGCTTTAAATAAATAATATTACTGTTAGTGTACATGATTAATAGGGAACGGATGTTCATGTAATATAAAATTCAAAATATGTACATATATATTTAACTATTTATAATAAAATATGTAATAAAAAATTGAAAATATTTAGTAAACAAATGCCTTAAACACTATAAAATATTGAAAAGAAAAGCATAAATAATAAGTAGGAACTCTGTTATTATTAATGGAAAGAACAAAAGTATAGAAGAAAATGACTAAAACTGTTTAAAATATTGAAAAATAAAGCATAAATAAAAATTAGGAACTCATTATAAAAGGTGGAAAAGTTGAAAATTTTTAAAGATGAACATTATTTTGGAAGATTGTTTGTTACGTCTTGAATTTTGAAATTTTCAAACGTGAAATGTTGCCGGTCTGACCTGACTACACTTTTGAAGCGTCTGAATTATCTTTTAACATCTTCTAAAGTCACTGGTGTTTATTTGCAGGCTACAATCAACTGTTCTGAAGAGTGGGATTCAAATAAACTCTTAATTGTTTTGCCACTATGGACATCTCCAATAATGTGGATATTTTTCCATCTAGGCGTTTATTCTAGATTGTCTTTTCACTTTATTTTTAATTTATTCCTAGTTGCTCCTTCTTAAACCTGGGTTTTCTCTATTACTCTCGTATGAGTCTAATGCTATCCTCTAACAACATGCCTTTTGTACAGTGTATCAAAAAAACAATGGTCATACGTTGGCCAGATGATTCTCCAATGCGAGATCGGAAAAAATAATACCCATATTAACCCCCGCAAAATTGACCTTGAAATGTTATTCAAGGTCAAATTTTTTTATTGCATATTTCGAAACTGCGAGTCATGAGTATGAAAAAAGTCAACGGCACCATAGGTCAGAAATGACTCCTTTTGGTCGAAATAACCATTAACAGCGTGTACATGGGCCATTTAATTTTTTTTCTTTAGCATGTTCTAACATTGCCTTAAAAATACCATGTTTGATTTTTTAAAAAAGCATCTTCCAGTATAAAAACATGTAAGTATATTGAACAACGGCCCTCACAGCGGCAATCATTGGAGGACCAGAATGCATATTTTACAATTGACAGAAATGCCTTCATGAGGATATTCTCGAAGCTTATCAAGAGCTCCTGGCCTTAAGCTTTCAACCAATTGTTGAAATTAATCATTAAGGACTTCACAGATGTATGAATTTCATGAACCAGCCAGTCCTCGAGTCGCTCTTAGAATAGAGGATAGAATAATTGTCCTTGCCCGTGAGCAGAAAAAAAAGTTTCTTTCCAAAAAAAAAACTAAAAAAAAAAAAACAAACTTAATAAGTAAGATTATCACTCCAGCGCCCGTACACCAGCTTAAATATTTCGGACTTCATTTCTGAGGCAAGCTGCCAGACTTTCCAAATTCTTTTAAATGCCCAAGTTATTCTCGTCTATTTTGCCTGCTGTGGATGGTTACGTTGAAAAACAAACTTTCTTCCATCCACAATACCCGCTGGAGGAAGTGTGGATGACGTTCCAACATGTCCAGCACCCACCTGCAAAACAATGCTCTCTGCTCCTGATCCCCAGGCCTCAACTCCTGAACTTGCTATAATCCGAAGGAAGACATTCTTCCCGAAGGAAGTTCTGGTCCTCCAATGATTGCCGCTGTGAGGGCCGTTGTTCAATATACTTAATTATTTTATACTGGAAGATGCTTTTTTAAAAAAAATCAAACGAGGTATTTTTGTGTAAGGCAATGTTAGTAGAACATACTAAAGAAAAAAAATTATCAAAATCGGCCACCATTTGAGAGTTGTAATGAAATGGCCCACGTATACACTGTTAATGGTCACTTTAACCATAAGGAGTCATTTCTCACCTGTGGTGCCGGTGATTTTTTTCTTCCTCATGACTCGCAGTTCCGAAATATGCAATAAAAAAATTTGGCCTTAAATAACATTTCAAAGTCAATTTTGCACGGGTTACTATAGAGCTTATTTTTTCCGACCTCGCATTGGAGAATCATCTGGCCAACGGACGACCATTATTTTTGTGACTCCCTGTACCTAGTATTGACATAGTACATATACAGCCACCTTCTTGGAATTAGAAAAGTTTTATTTTCTTTATTTCTTCAATTACAAAATAAAAAGAATATTAAAATATGTAGCAAACATATGTATTTATGGCAAAATATGTAAAAATATGCAGTTTTGACAAAATATGTAAAATAAAAAACTGTTTAAATACTTTTAAAACGTGCAGAATTACATCAATACTTTGGATTTACGAATCAGAAAAGAAATTGTAAATACAATTACTTCTGTTCCCTAGTGATTAATATTTCTGCAAAGCTTCATTTCTAAAATTGTTGTTTCAAAATTTGAAAATTAAGTCATTATATATACAGGGATCGAAATTGTCCTATATTTTGAGAACAGAGTTCCTGTACATTTAAATTTAATCGCCGATAATTAATGATTTTTGTTGATTTAAGTCTTTAGATTTACAGAAATTCCGGTTTCAAAATATAGGTCAACTTTAACCCCTGTATATATGATCCGTCAATTCTGCTATGCTCCCAAAATGATCCACTTAAGACCCACCACTTTGGAATAGTTATTTTAATTTGCATTTTAAATAAACAAATATTTTAGTTACAGGTTTATATAATGAACAACTAGGTAATAACCAGCTCTCTATATAGTAGTAGATACATTTAAAAAGTCTGCTTTCTTTTTTAAAGCCGGTTTTAGTGAAAAAAATTCAATTTAAATCAAAAAAATCCGATTTAAATAAAAAAAATCTGATTTAAATCAAATAAATCCGATTTTTTTTATTTTTTTTAAAAAATCATGATTTTTTTACACCCTGGAAAGGATTATAATGAGCATGTAATTAGTGGAGCAACGTAGGTATGAAGTTTTTGTTGGTGGACACTAAGTAGTATTTGTGTATTTTGAAACGCCATGTCTGAAACCGTCGTCGGGTTAGCTCATGCTGAAATATTGTTCACCAGAATGTGCATATTGATTTTTATTTTTTTACGGCACGTCAAGATCTAGGCCATTAGCGCCGACATGCAGGGTGCAGCGATGAATTTTCCTAATGAGACATGAGATTCCTAAATTAAATAACTATTGCATCTGATAGCTCCTTCCTGTTATTTTTATTTTCATATTTACAGAGGACGTATCTCAAAACAGGTTGGAGTGCCGGAAAATTAATTTCTTTGCTACCTCTATGGCTGAGAGGCGGGAACAAAAGTGTCTAGGTGTGTCTGTATATGTATTTTAACGCCCTGCTTGATTTATTCTTCAATTTCACAGCAGCCTTTCTTTGTGTAGTCTTATAACAATGTCTCCTTGACTTTGACATAGAGAACTTCCATGTCTAGGGGCTTCATTAAAGCTAACGAGTTCTCTCTATCATACAATATTCCTCATCCTATATTTGTTTTCCCGCGAAATTTTCCTTTGACTTAGTCTCGCGTTTTAATATCTCTTCTTCGAAGTTTTCTTCTCAATTCTACTCTTTCTTCATTGAAACAAAAATATTAATAGCAAATTTAACTCGTGGAGTTTAAAACACTGGCGTTGATAGTGGTTTGGTTCGTTTATTTATAAGTTGCATTCAAATATATAAGGGATTTCAGACAAATGTTAACTGAAGTGCAAAGATTGAAAATAATTATTACAATGTTATGTCGAAGCATAAAAAGTTAATTGTCGACATGCCAGTATATTAAGACCAATCTCTTCAACAGAGTAATTGTCAACAGAATTCTCTAGCTGACAAGTTGTTCACAAACCATTCAGCAGAAGCCTCGGGAAGGTGTCTTTAGCATTGTGTTTATTTACTACTCTATCCCCTTCTACAGTAAGATAGTCGACTTATCAGATTTTTTCAGCTGTGGCGGTCCCGCCAACCAACCCTTAAGCAGTTTGGTTGCCAACATTTTTGTAGAAACTGCTTTCTATAACATCGCTTATTTGCAAACCATCCTCTTTTGTAGTGAGATTGATGATGAACACATGTTTTAAACAGTGTGAGTGTTAGAAGTCCTGTTTAGAAGGCATGGAGAAACCAATCTTGTCTTCTAATAGGTTTAAAAACTATCTGTCTGAAAAATCTTGCAATAGATGCCCACCGACAAAAAAATCAAACCCATAAACACCATATTTCTTGGTGTTTCTTTCCCAGGACTCTTTTAGGATATCTAACAGAATCTCGCTATCAATAAGCATTCTTAGCAATTTTGTGGTGTTTTCTTTGCCTCCGACAGTGGTAGGAATGAAGGCGGCGAGAGAGATATTTGGGAAGCTGCTCGGTCCTTATAAACAAGATTGTCCTTGGGTTGTCGGTCGACAGCGCGTGCCTGCTTACATCATGTGGGTCTGACCTCCTTTCCCGCCCTCTTTCTAGCTTCTGTATTTTTCTTTATTAAGTATTTCCTTTTGGGCAGAATTATTGTTTTGTTTTCAGGGCATCTACTTTTTTTGCCTTTAGGACCGAGCTACGTATTGTTTTACACTATTTCTAAACCCTCATGGCGGAGAAGAAAGTTCTTTTAGTGTGCACATAGTTGAAACCACTAGACCAAATCTATGTTGGATTGTTAACACCGTCCCTAAGTGGGAAAGTTGCCCAATCCCGCACGATAACCAATGGATAATATTAAGTTATTAACTAAATTTAAGGAAGGCTAAGTTAACGTTTTTCTTACAAAAAGTATGATAGTAAGGAATGCATTTACGTAGACGAAAATCCCTTCACTGCCTAAGCCCTTACTTGGGATTTTCCAGACACAAACTACATTTGGTTTTTAGCCAATTTTTTGAGCAAAACTTTCCATGTTCAAGATAACCTAAATGAACTATTCCTTCTAAGTCTCTTTTGAGCCAGCAGCAGAAATATCTCATCCCTCAAAATTTCCATTCCGCACACTTATTACTCCGATTTTAAATTATTTTTCGTTTGCCTCCATATCCGTTCATTGTCTTGGGGAAAATTCGAATTATTATATCATCATAACTCGAAAAAAAAAACAACATATTTTTGCTTCATTATATTTCATTTGAATAAACAGCTCATATTCCTAGAATATCATCCAATGTTAAATCCGTTTGGGGTTGTCAAGTCCATCTTTTTTGGTGGTGCAGCTTTTAAAACGAATATTACTGCCTACAATCCAATTGTATTATACAATTTGATACAATTAGCTTGACCACGTCTATGGTGACCCCAGTTGTCAGCCGAATACCTTTCTTGTTAGGATTCTAGGATGACCTGGAGTTTACCTTACGCCATTCAACCACGTCCTGCGACTAGTCGGGGGGATTGGAGGTGAATGGGATGTGGCATGTGATGTCCTAAGGAGAGAAAATATCAATCGCTATCAATTAATATAATTAGATTGAATTTTGATCACTTCACTGCCTTAGACGAGTCACTTTATTTTAAGACGTCTTGGTGGAGAAGTAGGATGATTGGTGCTGGATAAGGATTGTACTGTAGGATTAGGATGATTGATTAATTTACTATGGAAAGATGAGAGGTCGCTACGAATTGTATCTTAGACAAAAGGGATATTTAGGTCGTTATAGAGAGTGTGATTCGAAACATAATAAGGAGCATTGACTATGGTACGTAGGCTTTTAGATTGAAATGTTTGGATTCGGTGGATGTTGGAATGCTTGGCTGTCCCCAGAGTTCTAGTCCATATGTCCATATAGGTTTTATTAGTGAGTTGTAGACAGTTAGTTTGTTATGAGCGGATAGGTGTAATGATTGGTTTAGTATTCTGTATAACGCTAATAAAAAAAAAAAAAAATAAAAAAAAATCGGTCTATTTATAAAATGGAGGAGATAGTCTGCATATAACATGAATTCTTGAAAGGAATCGACTCTCGGGTTCAAGGATTTGTGTTTCAGAAAGCTCCAACCTTGGTCGTGCATGCTGCAACACGCCTCATCATGGATTTTTACTCCTTATTATTCCTCGTTTTCCTTGAAGACTCCAGGGTCGGCTAGCATGAGAACGTGTAAAGAGTTTTATGTTTAGAGGCGCAGTTTTTGATTATAAGGGTTTTGCTTTGTATTGTAGATGTTATTTCGGATTGTTTTTTTAAGAATTGGCGTAATGAGGTTAGTTTTTGTACTAAAATTTATATGTACGTCTGAAGACGGACTAATCTCATTATCAACGAGATTCTTGATAGAAATATCTATCTACAGTGATATTGTTAACAAATTGATCTTTTCTACACTAAAGGTTAAAAAACTCTCGATCGACGGGACTTCTGGGGTTCGACAAATCAATGTATTAAACTGTTATGGTTTCAAAATGACCATATTTTTAGAGCTTTCGACAAACCAACCTTTTGATGACGGAGGATTCTGACATTAGCGACGACTGCTAAACAATCTCTTAAACAGGCAAAAATTTTAGACAGTCCCCGTGAGATATTCGCCGCTGGTTATTTGCTGCCAAATTCTCTTTGCAGTGTGGGAAACCAATCATCTTTGCATTGAGAGTCGTGACGACAAACCAACAATCTGTTAAAATCTATATGGATGAGTAGAGACCAATCACTTTAGCTATGAGAAATGCAGATACCGTAGAGGTATCTGATTCATACATACAGCTGTGCTACACTCTAGCCGCCTGATTTTCCCATTTGCCTGTGCTCATTAATAGATTAATCTGTGACTCGAACGACGAAACTAGTAGATAAATTATATGTAAGCGCCCGACTTCGGAACTAAGGTCGGGGGATAATGATTATTTTCTATTTCTAGGTTATGAATGTTATAGAAACGGGCTAAAAAGACGCAGCTGCTTTGGGACGGAGTTTTCCCATGTTTGTTAAAAGCTTTAAATATGTGAGAATCATTTCAGAATATGTAAACTGGAAAAGGATTTGCTCTTATTTTGTGTTGTATTTGTTTTAGGGTTTTTGGAAATGTGGGATTTAGAAGTGCTTATTTAAGGAGATAAGGTATATTAGACGGTTGAAGGTTAACAGTTAGTTAAAAATACTATACCCTTGGCCTGATTCTTAACTATCTATTGCTGTCGAAAAAAGGAAATCTTGGGGGGCGGCTAGGTATATTCATTTGCCTATTCTCATGGGTAATGTAGGATTGTTCAATTTCCTTAAGTAAATAAAAAACTATTTTTTTTTCGGCAAAAGGAGTTTGGTAACCTATTTAGCCCTCCGGATGTAGTGAACGGAGGCGTGGTCTAAGGAAAAAAAAATTCGGACGCAGGCAAATAATAGAGGAGATCCTGTGTTGGAATATTGTGCAACCGCCCCAGTGCCCAACATAAAATTGATTTTTATTTTTTAATTTAAATAATTTATAGCGAGTGTAATTTCTTCATTAATTTTAGTACTAACTAAATATAGATTCATTTTAGAACGTTTCCTTCCTAAATCTATAGGCGGGAGATCGACTCAAGTCTTATTACTCAAACTGCCGGAGCTGATCATGAGAAATATCATTTCATTAATTCTTTGTCTGTGACACGTATATATCTCCCAAACTCATAGACGTCTAAAAATCTGATTAAATAAGTCCAATAGGACTAGAGACAAGGTGCCCGGCTAACCGAGGAACCGCACCGAGGCCTATAAGACCTATTGTGCCACTATAGGACCTATTGTGCCTATAAGACCTATTGTGCCAATAGGACTAACAAATAAATTTTTAATTCAGAACCTAACCTTTTTTAATCGATATACTAGTAGGCGTAAATAACCTAGTAGTTGAGCGGAAAACCTCATATCAATATCCATGACACATATGAAGTCAAGGACCTCAGTTCCTTATTTGTCTATCCTCATTGTTGCAAGGAAGAGTAGGAAAGAGTTGCAGAATCCTTTGCAAAATACCGGTATATGTGTGTAAACCATATAAGGTATATGTGTTAACGGAATAGAATTTTGAGCTTCTTCCTCCCAACATATCGGCTGGAAAACCAACCGATTAAAGCAGTCCGTTAAACAGAAAAAGGGCTACGTATTATATCTCTTCTAAAATTGGTCGGATATTAAATAAATCTGCCCAAAATTACTTTGAAACGAAATGAAAAATTTGTTAATGAGTAGAATCCGCCCGCTTAAACACTGTTTCTTTTTCGCGCAGTAATATCTTTGTACCCAGATACCCTTTTTTTGGGAATGAAATGGAGCCAGCTTTCAAGGCGATATATTTTAACAATTTTCGAGAAAATTTGGTGTACTCAAATTTTGTTTTCGGGGACTCCGAAACGGCGGATTCAGTTGACATTTTTTCCAATGTCTAAAATTCAAAAAGGACCAGACCCCTTTTGCCCAGAGGGATAGATACTTAAGAGGTAAGTCTTGACCATACGCCACACTAAGGTTTTTCTATGGGCAGTACTTCGCTCCAGCCGCCTGACTTTCTCTTATGCATTCTAGACGTTTGTAGGGACGACGAGGACCCCGACTTCGCCGAAAGACGACACTAGAAGATAAAATCATTCAAGTGCTTGCCCGTGTTTCTAACTCAAGTCCTGAACATTAGTCCAGTGCTTAACCATTGTGCCAAAACTTCGGTTACGTTTGGACTAGTCGTCATATTATGCGTAGAACAAAAATACTTTGACAAATATGACGTTTGACGAAACATGGATAGTTAAAAGCAGCCATTTAAAAGCCTAGTAAATTTCCTACAAAACATATTCATGCTTTAATTTTGATAGGACCGTTGCACAGGGTCACGAGTATATGGGATAAGAAATCAAAAATCGTATTTTTGTCTAGACAAGGGTTATTATTTTTTTCTGTTATGAAAAAACTCGAACATGGGAGAAAAAAGAAGTTTTGACTTAAGAAAATAATTTATTACAAAATAAACTTACATATAATGTATATGGAAATTACGTAAGATATTTACGAACTTATACAGAAATTTTACTAAAAAAAAAGTATTCCTTCTCAGAATCGCTTGATTGTAAACAAATACTATCATTTTTTATTTCGATTTTGGAGCTAACTTTAGTTAAATTTTATTTATTTCGATCACCCCGTTATTTTACGTTTTTTCTTAAATCAATTCTAAAGTTGAAAAAATTCTGAGAATTTCTGACATAATTATAACACTAGAACTTCCCCATTTTTTGGCCTGTTGGCCAAAATTACTCAATCAACGAGTCACTTAGGACAGACACTTGAACAAGTTAAAAGAAGAATGAAAACGTTCTGGTAATAAGATTGGAACAGCCAAAGTAAATATTTACTAACCGAACCAGTTTTAATATTTGTATTCGTACCAACAATTGAAATTAATCCTTAGCTTTTGGTCTTTCTATTTATATTCTAATTTTGATGTTTTCTTTCTGTTCTGAGGTTCTAATTTTAATATTGACCATCAAACAAATTTTTTTCAAACTACATTTTTCTCATTTTTGAACACTACTCATGACACTGTGCGTTGGGAAAAAACTATACTTAAAGTTTTAGAAGTGATGCGTTTGTTCATTCTATGAGAAATATTTATAGTTTCTTTTCTAAACATTCCAAATCACACCAAAGATAAGGTATTTTATGGAAACACCCTAAAATGACGGAATTCCTGCTAGTTGATTTTTTTCTGGAATGCAACGTTTGGTGAGTATGTAGCCCGAGGTATAGAAACTGCTTCCTGCCGATGTGAGTGTGGAAACCTGGATGTAGGACTAGAAATACACAGACTCACTTTCTCCCCTTTCTCTCGTCCTCTCTCCTTCTCGAGGATATCCTCTCTCTCCTTTGAAATGAAATTACCTTAGCTTTGATGTGTTCCGCCGAGTCCCAAATGCAGTTAGTTCCTAGGGTGATCGGGTACCTCTCGAGATAGGTCTTAACTTAAGTACATGCTCAAAGGCATGTTCTATCGTTGGGGCGTCTTCTTAAGAGACGCAGATCGAAATTAGGAATTCCACGTGCGCTTTGAAACTGTGACAGTCTCTTGGTGATGAACCTAGTGCTCTCTGGAAGAGGTGCTTTTAAACGCTTATCTGGTCCAAACAGATGGTGAGGCGTTTTGCACTGATTTTTGATTCGCTTACACGTCGGGTGAATGGGGATAATAGTGAGGACAGCGAAATGGTTTTTTTTTCTTCTTTTTTTCTCAATTCTCGGGCTTGTCGCTGGTGCCTGCTGGATGGGATTTCGAAAATCTCGGCTCCACTCATTACTTTACTCGGAAACTCGTTAAGAAAGCTCGAACACTGGATATAACGTATTTCGCTTCTTAGAATTACCGATTATTTTTAGGAATATTTCGAGCCCTCTGGAAACTGGGACTTTTAGGAAAGGTCCTTAGATAGAGTAAACTTTACTAGCTAGGAACGTGGATTCCTTTTCGAGGATCTCTTACTCAATTAAAGCGTCACATTGAACTCTAATCTCCATTCGTACAAGAACTCAAATAATCCTGATTCCTCCAATTCGTCCACAAACAGTCAAGAGTGAGTCAAAACTATGGTTTATGAAAAAAAAATTTCTGTTGGATAGACACTATTCTTATTTACGGCATGCCAACAGTGATTGGTTTCGTTTATATATTTTTTAGTTGCATGCATAAAAACAGGTTAACTTAGAGAAAATAAGAAAGGCGCACCTCTTATCCTTACTAGAACAAGGTCTTAATCCACGAATAAAAGATTCTTATGTTATTATTAAAGGGGCAGATAAAGTTAAAATACATACATAAATAAATAATACATTTAATAGCTGTACTTTTTTACTAAACAAATATAAAATAAACAGATTATCTGATCTAAAAAGAAATAGAAGATTTAGTTGTGAATCGGATAAGAAAGATTCACTGGCAAACAATCGTTTGGTCGTTTCATTATCCTCATTGATCATGTTAGTGGGCAAAGGAAGACAAAATAAGGAATAAATGACCTTAATTACTTTAGATTCTGTGAATAAATTGACAATGAGCTAATTGAAACGTTCAAGGAAGATTCTTTAATAATCTGTAGACATGTATAACCGATTCCTGGTAAAACAAGTATTTTTATTGTACAATGGCTAACTATTTTTCGGCACACAGGGTATTTAAGGAGGACAGGTATTAATAAGTCGAATCAGATCCATCCTCCCTGTTGTTTATAACCTATAATCAGGGTGTCACGAAAGTCATGAAAATGTCACGAAATTGAAAACAGGCACGAAAATCACGAAAAAGTCATTAATTTTGAAACAAAGTCACGAAATTTCAGTTCTTACCGTAGTGTAACGTAATCCCGGTACTTCGGCGCATTCGTAATTGTCGCCATTTTTGTATGCATTTATAAATCAATAATTCATTTTTTAAATATACGCAGACTTAAATATTGAAATTCTATACACAGGGCCAATTTTAAGCCAATAATTAAAGATTTTTTTGATGGAAATTATTTTCTTTTTAATGAGCATGAAATTGGCTTTTCAAATCATTAAAAAGTCACGAAAAAGTCCCGAAACTGGCTTCCAAAAAATTAGTAGACACCCTCTTTAAGAAAAAGGCTGGCTGCCTGAAAGAGCCTTGAACTTGAAATCCACTGCCGTTTTGCGGCTCGCTCACCGGGAAGTTTTGTACACCGCTGGTAATCGGCCTGGGAAACTTCTAAACTTCTGCAACTTGTTTCATTCAGCGATGTCCTTCGCTTACGGTCAATTCTACTGTTGGTTATCTTAATTATCATTTAATTTATAAACTGGCACATTTTCATTTTTATGGGCATTTGCTTTAAAAGTCTACATTCTTGGGATACACTAGCCACGGTCAGTGAGCGCAGATTATGCGGGGATTTGTAGCCGTATGTTTCCCTTTCTTGTGTTTCTTCCCTCCAATTAGGAAACCGGGAAACCCCTCGATGGTGTAATCTATAAGTGTTGGCGAGAAATGTCGATGTTTTATAACCCATAATTCACCAAAACGCCGCCCTTCCTATTGGTGTGTATATACACAGTAGTGGTCGAAAACATCTATTTGTCTTGTAAACATAAATTAGTATTCAGAGAACAGAATTGAAAACCCATACTGTAAATAAAGAACATGATAGTTAAAAACTATTTTCATACTGTAATAAAATGGAAAATTTTAACTTAACCAATCATTAAAAAGTTTAAATAAACCTATAGTACCAATTTAGTAGTATATCCATTAGCCTGAAATGAATGCTGTTTATTGAATAATTTTGAGTTCCTACTCTGTGAAATATCTCGTCCCACAGATCCTCTTGCGGTTTAGGTATTTCTTGTAGTAAAAATACTTTGGAGTGCTTCTGTGTGCGTTTATATATATATATATATATATAAACACTCAAAGTATATATGTATATATATACTCGCACACATATACCCGGCGCTAATGGCCCCGATTTGTCGATGCGCCGTTAAAAAAAAAACAAACAACATATATACCATCTTCTCACAATAATTTTTTATTATAAACAATACAAGGCCTTTCTTGGAAACTCAACAATATATTGAGTTTTGGAGTTTCAACGTTTTTTATTGCACATTCCTATCGATACATATTTGGTCGATATATTGTGATATAATACTTCCACCTTTTAGCACTTTCCTCCGAAGGAAAGTAGCTATTGAGGTTGGACTCATGACGGAATTTTTGAAAAATTTCTTCAAATCTTTATCGATCCTACCTAGTAGACACCGAAAATGACCCCCGTTAAAATGTATATATATATGCATATATATATATATATATATATATATATATATATGTGTGTGTGTGTGTGTGTGTGTGTGTGTGTTAACACGATAGCGGCCGGAGTTTTTGTTTTTTCGTCACGAAACTTGGTATATAACATTCAATTAGCAAACGATTGAACGAGTTCAATAACCACCAAAGTCGGTCCACCGGAAGGGGGGGGGGGTTTACCCCGAACCCAAAACACTAATTTGACCATGTCAGCCGTAATATTTGTTATATTTCAACGAAACTTGGTATTCGTAGTGGTAATATAGAGAGAAAAGTGAGATATAAAAATGAACTAAATCGGTTTATTAGAAGGGGGGGGGGGGTTACTCCGGACCCACAATACCAATTCGCCACTACCAGCCGCGATTTTTGGTATATTTCGACGAAACTCGGTATTCGTAGTGGTAATCCACAGGTAAATATGTGTTGTAAAAATAAACTAAATCGGTTCATTAGGAGGGGGGGGGGGGTACTCCGGACCCACAATACCAATTCGCCACTACCAGCCGTGATTTTTGGTATATTTCGACGAAACTCGGTATTCGTAGTGGCAATCTACAGGTAAATATGTGTTGTAAAAATAAACTAAATCGGTTCACTAGAAGGGGGGTTTACTCCGGACCCAAATTCCTAATATACCGGTCGTAACCTCATACCGATCGTAATTTCTGCTGTATTGTAACGAAACACGGTATACTTCGTGGGTAACTCATGAGAAAGAGGTGTTGTAAAAATGAGCTGAATCGGTCAATCGGAAAGCGAGGGTTTAATTTGTAATATATTTCAATAGAAAAGCCCGCCAGACGTAGGTTCACAAAGCCGCCGCAAGGAGCGCTTTCTACCACTAGAGTGACTGTATCTTGTTTCTGCGTTAGATCAAAATACGATAATGTGAGGTTTTTTGTATTTATTACGTAGTGTAATAGGTACCATGTGTAAACATAACTCTGGAAGCAAATTAATAATTGATCAGTTACTCATTACAAATTTAAAAGAGAACTATTCATGTTTTTATTTTTTTTATGTAGGATATTTTAAGCAAATTGTTCTGGAAAGCAGTCTACACTACCCAAATTCTGAGGAAAGTGCTTAGTTATGCAGCTCCTGCGTGACGGACTTTTGGGTTTAGTATCGAGCGATGCAGGATAGCTCCCATCCAGGTCTGAGTTGCTAGCCCGCCATGCTCTCACTCCCTTCTCACACGTAGACCAGTCTCCCTCCGGCAATTTCTTCTTTTTTTTTTTTTACACGGCGATATACCGACCAGTTTGGGCTTAAAACTGACCAGATATGCAATTCTTTGTGTGGTAACTAACAACTACTTGTTCAGTTACAGAATTATTTATTTTAATATCTGAAGTTATTTATATCATATTATTGTTTGCATTTATTTATTTTACTTTTGTCATTGCGAATTTGTCATCCACACTGAAGGGAAGGTAGAACGTAATTCATCGTGTTTCCGAGGGAATCGAATGAAACCATATCTATAACCGTAGTTGGGGAAAATGGAAAAATTAGCCTAAATATACTAATGTCGCTATAAGTTTTCATTTTACATTTTTACGCGTGTTTACATTTTCTCGAAAGATTTAGACAAAATATTAACTGTTTCTATTTTAAACTCTTCTAATATTCCTAGGGGTAAGAACGAAAATGCGCTAAGATGACGCAAGTAGAGGCTTTTGGAGCGTTCTGGAGCCTCATTTCGTACGGAAACCAGTGTAAACCAGCTAAGTTTCCTGCAAGGAAAACAGTGTCAGCCAGCTGACGTCACGCCGGTATCGCTAGCGAAAGCAGTGTCAGCCAGCCGCCATCTTCCTCACGAAGCTGGTCTGAAACGACCCTGACCTAGGTTAATAGCGCGTTTCGCCTGTTAGCGCGTTTCCACGTTTGAAACATCGCCGGACAGCTGGCGCCGCCAATAAGCTAACGTTGCGCTGTTGACGTCAATGCTTTGGCGCGATGCTGACCTAGGTTAATAGCTCGGGTCTTCTGTTAGCGCGCTTCCAAGTTTGAAACATTACCAGTCAGCTGACCCCGCCAATAAGCTAACGTCACGCTGTTCATTGCTTTGACGCGGTGCTGACCTAGGTTAATAGCGCGTTTCGCCTGTTAGCGCGTTTCCACTCTCCGCCATTTTCTTCACGAAGCTGGAGGTCAAACTACTTGTTATCTATTCAGCGTCGTGAAGAGAACATTGAGTTTCTTACGATGTTTTTTTGGAATTAGAAAAAACGCGCTTCTCCATTTTCTTCACGAAGCTGGAGGGCCTTCAACGTACTGAGCGTAGCTGTAAGCGCCTCTATGAAACGATGCTACGATCAATAGCGCGCAGCATGTTTTTCATAATTTCCTTAGCGAAAGCAGTGTTAGTCAGCAGTAACCAGCTGTACTGACGTATCCTCAAAATCAATAACATATAGTGTGACGAGCGTCTAGATCCATATCACAGCTTGTAAGAGTTTGTTAAGCATAGGGTGAGTGGTAGAGCACTGGACTAATAAGCTAGAGGGTAAATCCTGAGCAAGCACTAAGCACTAGTGTCTTCGTTCATGGCCTCCCTAGGCTAATAATAATGGGTACCTGGGATGACTCTAGCAGTTGAAGCAGCCAATGGGCGGCTGGAGCATAGTACTGACCACTAGTGTGCCGTATGATACCTCTACTACCCTCAAGGCCCTCGTGACCTGTTACGAGGGCTCTGAGGGTAATAAGAGGTTGTAATCTTAGTATTATAGTGTTTAGAATAAATAACAGTTTCGCTCTCCCACATTAATCGTGTAGGCGATATGTGATAGAGGGGACTGCTCCTTATCTTTACCTCGCCCCTCCATCCAACAGACTCCTCAGTAGACATCCTACAGCTGCTAGAACCTTCAACACGCACAAGTGAGTGGAATAATTATTTTATTGTAACAGATCACTCACTTATGCCGATGTAGGGGTGATAAAAGTGTCAATAGGATAAATAAATAGGCATGTTCAGGATAAAACGTGTTTTATTTTGTTATAACATAAAAAGGTTAACTTAAATGTACAAAAAGATTTACAACTTCCCTTAACTTAGGTTTACAACCAACCTTAACTTAGGTTTACAAAAAATAGCTTATCTATCCTTAACTTAGATTTACAAAAATAGCTTTACAAATATCCTTAACTTAGATTTACAAAAATAGCTTATCTATCCTTAACTTATATTTACAAAAAATAGATTATCTATCCTTAACTTAGATTTACAACCAACCTTAACTTAGATTTACAACCAACCTTAACTTATATTTACAACCATCCTTAACTTATGAAGTATTAGGGAGCGCAAGTCAGTTGTCCGAAGTTATCTTATAATGACCTAATGATAGAGTGGAGACGTTATCTTTAAGAATATACCTTTTGTCATCATTCGCTGATAGAGATATTTTATTAACTTCTGTACTATAAATGAAATGTTTGGATGAGCGGATAAACTTCATGGGATGACGAGCTGTATCATGGGTTTTTAAGCATGAAACATAATCTTGAAAGGTGATTTTATTTTTCAACACGGCTTTCTTAACACCTTTAGCTTTACGAATTTCACGTTTATCGATAAGTATCGCGTACATTTTTGCCCGAAGCCCTACAAACGCATTTATTAGCTCTCCATTGGTCTCATCTTTGAATTTACCTAATACCTTTTTGTTCAGAGTCGAGAAACATTTATGATCGGGAGGGAAGTCGGATGTATCCAAATACGGTAGGAGATCTATATAATCCTGGAATATATCTTCAGTAAATATCTTATATATGAATGAATCCGTATCTGTATAAGATAGGATTAACCTTTCAGGTCCGAATCGCGGCATCATAACGTCGTAGTGGTAAGCGTACATGGTAGTCTTTGAAAGATCTAAAACACTTAGCCCGATGTAAAGGGGCTTATTAAATTTTACTTTATTCTTTAACAAATGTATAGCAGCTAGGTTCTCAGTGTATATAGTCCTATCAATAAAATTATTTTTCGAAACCATTTTTTCAATCTTTTTAGCGTCACACACAAGCTGCATATTCATTCGATTTCTGACATTTTCCATAGTTTTACCGAAAACCGAGTTGTTATAAAGTTTATATAGGTCTTTTTCAAAAGCCGTGCGAGCAGTTGTTCGAAGTTGAGTATTATGGGAAATGTAGGGTTCGAGCCATTTAGACTGCCGAAATTTTATCGCTCTATTAATTTTCTTTAAAATGAGGCCATGGTCTAAAGCTTGCTTGAGAGCTACGTAATGGACGATATAATTCCTCCTAGGATTTAAATGAGGGACTAGTTTCCTGTGCTCACTCACCTCTATATTGTCAGGTAGAAATGGTAGGGAGTTGTGCAAATCGTGTAGCTCTTGAGGGTAGTCGACATCAACATCTAGGATATATCCATAGTCAGGTGAGAGTTTGCTTAGATCTATATCCCCCTCCACCCATTCAAACCCCCCATAGGGTAGCGATTGCACCATTGCATGTCCATATAAATTATTTGCATCTTGATAAACGATATACGACGATGGCTCATTAGGATTATAGTTATTCAAGTATTTATTATTAGCTTCGATGAACCTGTGCGATACCTGGCATATTCCTCCTCGTATTCCTCGCTCAATCATTAAGATCATGTCATAATCGGTGAGCAGTTGAAGTCTCACACCTGTAAAGCGGAGCATGGCATCCCAAGAAAGTCCGGGGAGGGTGAAGTAGTTACAGGGGTCGAGCTTATGCGTCTTCAGGGTGATATCTCTAAATACTTCGAAGACATCCGATAGCAGTAATACATCCGTTCTGAGATAATGGTCGCTATACTCCCCTATGCTGCGGCATTTAAATGTATTCCACACATTTATAGCGTGCTGGTAGTCTTCATCAGAAACGGATGTATCCGTTAACTTATTATAAAAATACGTTTTGTCCGGCAATGCTTGCTCCTCTAACGTGCTCCAACCAGTGACGTAATCGTATGGGAATACCCCCTTACGCGATAATAGTTGAACATGTTCTGGAGGGTAAAATTTTGAAATCTCACGTAGCTCCGGTAAATTTTTAGCTAAGCTGTCTAGACTGCTTGACATGAATCTAAAAGTATCCAAAAAGCGGAGCTCTAGGGTTTCCGTCACTGATTTGCTAAACGAGATGTACTTCTCTTCGGTGTTGGGGATCACCGATATCTTCTTAGTATTACACCCCAACTGTCTCACTATATGATGAGCATCGTACGACGAGAGGTTATGAAACAATACCGGTAAAAACGAAGGGGTTGAATATCGTAGATTGCAAGACTGGTGTGCGCTACCTCTAAATAAGCCTGTGAGATGATTATGATCTTTAACCTTAATATCCGTCGAAGTAAACGGCTTATCACACATGTAGCAATGCGTGCTTGCCTCGTGTCGTTGCGCTTCCTCGCTGGTCAGGGGTTTCATTGGAGCGCACGTCCTATAGAGATCTGATACCATCTCTGCGATCTTTATCAGGTATTCCATTAGATGCTTACCAGCATCCTTCCCTCTGTATAAGTACGGCTCCTTAGGTAGAGGTGTCTCTAGATGGGCGACTTCGTCGGACATTTTCAGGTAGCAGCAAAAACTCATAGGCTCGTGTAGTTGATAGTTGAGCGTATATGACGCACTCGGATCGGGCTGACATGTATGTATAGGTCTCAGTACGCTTTCAAAATCACAATATATGACGTAAGGAACTCTTAACGACCTCTCCACGTGCTCGAATTCTACATACGCCTTATTAGTAGGTAGCTCAACTCGGGTAGGAGGGTTTTTTATACAGTAAACTTTATGGTCCGCCATTTTGTCAGAAGCCGGCCTTAATTGGTTATCGAAATGGGTGAAACACCGCTTGCAAATAAGCTTTTTAGCATGCCGTTTCGAAACTTGCGATCCCACTAATCTATCAAAATCCTTAATGTATACATAGTGAGAAAGCTCATCTTGCTCTAGTAGTAGGAGATCTCGGTGATCCGGAAGCTCGGATTCAACGACTTTTATGGGATAAACGTTAAGATCTTTATCCAGCCCGAACACATTGATCGAAATATTATTGAGTTTTTCAAAATGTTTTATATCCTTTACAGGTGTGGGGAAAGTTATGTGGGAGAAATCATATCGGCTCTCAAGAGTAGAATAAACAGAAGCTCTATTAGAGTTTTTCGATGCAATTTTGGCTAAGACTGAATAGACGAAGCATCTAGAGTCATTGTTTTGGACATTAATGCAAGTCCGCCTATCTTTTATCTTAGCGGGTAGTTCGATATAACTACTACCTCTCAACGGGTTATATTTATTAATTTTCAATCGCATCCCATCGATTGCAGCTAAGGTCCACCCGCTACGTTTTAATTGAGACTCCTCAAGCTCCTTATCCAATTTCTCACACATCGTATTAAGAAGTTCATCTATATCTGTATCAGCGAAAACGGGGCTATTTTTAGTTTTTACTGTCACCGATAACTCATCCCCACTTACATTAGTCATCAGACAATCTAAAACTAAATTAAACTTAATACTATTATGTTCTACTATACTATTACTTATCTTATCCTTAATAATATGCCTTATAGATGTACAAAAATTTGGAATATCTGAGTTAACCTCGGACCTAATAAAAAAAGATCTTAACCTACTTTTGAATGCAGTCTCATATTCTACTACTCCGCTAGCGTCTGGTAGCTCACCTAGTAGCTCCACATTGCTAGGCTCTCCTCGCTGTCTCTTTGCAGGGGGCTGACCACAACAGCTCTCATGACGCTCCAAGTTGTGTAGATTCTTGAAGCGAAAGCTGCAATGCGTACACGCCCTACCAGGGCACTCATGAGGGCCTAACTGCCCGCAAAGGCTGCAAGTATGACATCTTTGCTCATGACGGATCGCATTGGCCCGTCTAGTGAACACTTTTAAGCACTTGGAGCAGTTCATAGCGACTGATGGTGAGTACCTCTGACTGATGGTGAATACCTCTGACTGATGGCGCATGATCTTATATACTAATCAGGCTGGAGGGAGGGGTAGGGATAGAGAGGTGGGGATAGAGAGGTAGGGATTGATAAATAATATATTCATTTTAGCATACATCCTTTTTATTCATAAAGTTCAGTTTTACATAGTTTGAAATTCCAATATAAATTTTCCGTTTTTCTCCCCTCTATAAACAATTTGCATACTGTTTTCAATATATCCGTCTAAAATATTATGCCGTATGTAGTTGGTATATAATCCAGGTAGGTAAAAACATAGTCCTCCGTCTATGTAGCAGATAATTTTCTCTCCATAAACTGTTGGCGCCAGCCGTAGAGCCTGAATGGTGTAGGGAACTCCTACGGTGAGACTCCTCGCCGATATCATTATACTTCTCTCCATCTTGTTAAGAGCTGCACAGTGGGCTTCCATTTCTAACAGAACAGAAAAGATTAGCGTTTTTGAAAATAAAATTAAAATACAAACACTTATAGTAAAGCTTTACCTATTCACTCATTTCCTCTAATACCTCTAGACATATTAAGGGGTCCAATTGAATAAATAAGTTATTCGGAGTCAAGTCTACAGAGGACGCTAGTCTAACATCTAGACTTTCTACTATAGCTTGAGCCTCCGAATCTTCCCTTGAGGTGTCAACAAATACGTTACTCCTATGTAGCACCCTGTTGTATAATTTATTAAAATAGTGAACGCAGGATGAGCATGTCGTTATACATCTAATCCTGTATAGCTCAACATCACAATTGAAACACCTTTTGTTTAATCTAGCCAAATGTTCCTTCGGATAAAACGAGTGTTTATAGAATGGGGCCGCTGAGCGCACTTGTATCTCGTATGGGATATCATCATTTATACATTCATCGCATAATCTTACGACTCCGTCCTCAGGACTCTCGTTCGTAAATAGATGTTGAATATCCTCCCACTTAACAATAGAGCACCAGAGCTCGACACAAACGAACATATTATAAACAGGATGTTTCAATACTCTTCCGACCATTTCTACGAAAGAGAGAGAAAAATGGAATAAGTAAAAAAGTAAGATTTACTAAGACATAGCTAAGTATGTACTTACCGTCCTGGATGTATGCTGAACGTCGATGTACGATGAACTAGTGATCTATGAAGCTAAGCTAGGTGATATATATATGGTTATGATGACCTCGATGGGTGGTGGGGAGGTTGTTGACACAGGAGTCCGAGTATGACTATGATGAGGAAGGATGTAGAAATAATTACTAAGAGCCTGATAGGAGAGCAGCAGGATTGTCTCATAGTTATAATCAGCAGGAAAAGTCACTCCCCGAATCCGGTGATAAAGGTTAAAAATTGATATGACTAAGCTATGACTCAATCTCGGGGATTATTATTCTATAATATTTTTAGCAGGCTCCCATGTAGGCTTTCGAAAACCTAACCATTTCACTAAAACGCGATTATTTTTTCTTCTTAGTATTTTCTCTACCAGATATACATCGTTGAACGTAGTTTTCTGCAATTCCTCGGAATAAAACGCGCCTTTGATGGGGCTACCGTTCAGATCCTTCAAGATATAGGTAGGAGGCTTCGTAGTTTTTACTTCTTCAATCTTAAACACCTCCGTTGAATAGTTGGGGTGGTAGGCTTTGTCGAAAACACCTCTCTCGCGCGATATTCGTACATAATCATCCTTCTTAAGAGGTCGCGAATGTCGTTTGATGCTGTCGAAAGGTGCTAGACTTCTATATTTTGAAAGTATATAATTCTCATTATCTTTATTAACTTGGGCCGGAGCCATTCCTATAGTCCTATGCTTGTCGGTATTATACTCATGAGCAATATCTTGTAGTATGTGTAAATATCGGAACGATCCCTGAAGATGAAATCTGCGATACATCTTAGCCTTGATAGTTCTTATCAATCTTTCAACATGCGCGCATTTTATTGAAGAATACGTACTATAGTGCCTCACACCCTTCTCCTTCATGAGCTTCTCAAAGGGTTTGTTATAAAATTCTCTCCCTCTATCAGTTTGTAACAATGTAGGTACCCCTCGAGTTAGGATTTTCCTCATAGCTTTAGCTACTTCGTCTCCGCTCTTATCTTTCAATGGCTCCATGTATACGTATTTACTGAATGCGTCGATAACTATTAAAATGTATTGATACCCCTTGTTTTGCTTTTTATATTCTTTAAAATCCATCAGGTCAGCTTCCCAAAGATCGTTAATGCCCTTGAGGTTGTAATGGCGACGCCGGAAGTGTACTCGTGCCGGCCGGTGTATCTCCTCGATCAATCTTTCCTTCACAGGGCTGTCCATTTAACGTTTTCAAAACGCAGGCTAAGTATGCCTTTAAGTAGCCTAAGCTGACCGCGTCTGTATCATCCGAAGGATCTGATAAATTAGTAATTCTCTTACCGTAAGCGCTATATATATTGGATTTATTCGTAATACAATTTCCGTCGACGTACCCTTTCGTAGCCGCGTCGTAGTAGAATATAGGAGGGGCAACGCCGGTGATCCGCCTATTTTCAATGTCCAGAAGGTTATTAGATATAAAATATCTCGATATCCTCCGATCGTAGTGATACTCGCCAGTCCTAGGGTTGTAAGCCATGCTCTCGCTTCGACCTCTAGTTAGTAAATGATTCCTAATTCCCGCAACTCGCTAATTATACTTACCTGTTCGTTCGTTACCCCGGTGTTTCCGGCGAGTTGTGACGCTACTAGCTTTCTTAATCTATCGACTAACTCATCGGCCGATGCGTAATATTCGACTCGGGGCTGACTAGTATTCATGTTTAAACCCCTTCCTAACTGAAAAAGGTTCTGAATAACGCCCTTATATTTTCTACTGTTATGAAACCGTTTAAGTTTTCCGTGTACGTCTAAGTGTACTCCCGTACGTTTAAGAATGTCCTTGTAAGCCTTAAGATCCGATCTCTTGTAATCCTTAGGGGTCTTAAAGAATAATAGCTGTAAAAGACCTCGTGTACGTTTATATCTACCATCTTTCACGCGTATCTCATTCGGATCGATTATCACCCTAGCTTGCCCAAGATGTAATACTCCATCTTTACCCTCTCGAATGCCGTAAACTCTATCCCTATCAATTCTCTGGAGGTAGTACTCTAGGTCATCAGCTTTCGCCCCATCATAGGAAGTATCATAGGAAGTATCACTATCGGAGGACGCCTCCGTTTTTTCTAGTTTTACCGCGATTTCTGGCTCAGGGTTTACATCGGGTTCGGGGTTTACATCGGTTTCAGGCTCAGGGTTTACGGAGGTTTCAGGCTCAGGGTTTACTAAAGGTTTTAAGCTCCCTATAGATGTTGTAATAGGTGCAAATGTCTTCTCTAATAGAACATTATCAGTAAAATCAGACTTTTTAATAGTGTTATATTTCTCCTTGATAGCTTTCGTAAGCTTTACCAGCTCCTTCTTCGTGTCCATCGTAATGTCGACTGATGTATACATAGCTATATAACTTATATATATAGGGATGAGGTAGGATAACAAAAAACACAGGTTATTACATTGCATAAACTTTTATTGTCTCATAATATGTTAACATAGAATAAACTTATCAAAAGATTGTCTATAATATCCTTTATTAATGTTACATTCAGCGTTAATAGTTATAAATCCATGCTGCTCTGACGACCAGCAGTGTTTACACATATTGACAAACTCCTTAAAGCTAACATTAGTTATATTATCATTATAAAAATTTCGCAGGTTTCGCATATCCTGCTTAAATAATACAAACACATTGGCATTATCTCTAATAAGATGCTTAGGCACCTTAGTAAATGTTTGAACAAGATAGATTACATCTATACATTTATGCCTTCCAAAGGAGAATAGGTCTCTGATTACATTCTGCTTAGAAGTAATAACGTCATCGAATATGACGACTGAATTAGGTTTTATTTCTGATAATTGAACCTCGCTGACGTCATCGTATAAATAATAGCCAATTTCTGGCACTTTGCTAAACACTTCTCCTAATAGCTTATATTTAAACTGATGTAGCGTCTTGGCGCAAATGTAGACGTTCTCAAAACGTAGTCCATTCTCGTGTAGAAGAAGTGTTAAGATCAAATCCGTCTTCCCAGCTCCTGAAGGTCCGGCTATGATGCATCGAAGAGAGTGAGGAAACAGGCTGGAATGTCTCTTGACAGGTTCAACTTCTCTGGGGAGCTCTACTCGTGTTATCGACTCTGGCTGTTGGGCTATTTTCATGTTTTACGCACGATATTCTTTGACGGGTTATACTCGATGATTCTATCGTTTATAATCAACGCGTAGACGCTCGTGTTTGGCGGGAAATTTACAGAAGCTTGTATTTCAATTCTTATATCGATATTCCCCGATTTAACTGAATCGTTCTGTTTACTACAATCGATAACGATTATAGGAGAAGTCGATACGAACTCATGGAAGCCGAAGTACGACTGACCTTGCTCATTATAGTAAGATTGTTTAAATCTTAAATAATTCTCATAAACCACGACCTGATTATTTTTAGTATGATCAACATTCCATGCTTCGTAGGGGTAATATTCGGAATTCAACCACACTCGCACATCCCTCACGCTGCAATGGTCGAATTTGGACATATCTTTACTCAACTTGTTATTTCTATCCGTCTGAAAAGCCACAATAACGTATCTAGGCTTCTCGAGCCCTGCGCTCGTTTTTACCGTCCAATTATGCTTCGTACTCGACGGTAACGAGGGGAATTCGAACAATTCCCAACTCCTAAACGGAACGACGATATCTTCGTCATTTTTTAAGACTTTATACACGCGCAGTTTTTCCTCGTCCGATAAAGTTATATATGGAACGCTCCAGGAGACTTTCTGAAGATTCAGTTTATACGTTGTATCATCGGCTTGTGCTGTTAAGGCGTTTACATCGGTTCTAGATCTGATTAGAATCAATTCCTGCTGCATTTGTACTATAATCTTATCATAATCCTCAGCAAATCCTAAGAGTATTTTTAGGGGGATTATAACCGTAAAGTTTCCATCGTCATTAATCGTATAATTGGTAGACCCCCACCCCGCATGCTCTAAATTTTTAACGGTCGTTGGGCTGAATGAACAATAGCCCTTAAGTGTGGAGGTTATCCCACAATTTCGAACCCGATCGACCTCTACCCCTCCAATTTCATATCTGATTTCGTCAAAGAGAAACGCGAACGCGTTGTTAATTAAAGTGACATCAGTCGTTTTAGTACCGTCCTCCTTAGTGAGAGAGCCTTCTAGATAGATATAACTCTCCGATGGTAGTGTGCAGATATCCTGCTGTCTGATAGCGATTCTAATCTCGTCGCTAGGCGCAAACGTTAGCGTCGAATAAGGCTGATGGGAGTGGTACTCGGAGCGTACTATTCGAGTATCGAATCTAACATCATCTGTGATATCTAGCATATTTGATCTTAAATCCGAGCTGTTTGAGGAACTCTATGTTTCTAGGAGATAAGTAGAACCTCTCGCTTCTCCTATCTTCGTACGAATGTTTGGAAAATACTATTCCCATTCTTTTATATGTAATCGGATAGTTATAGTCTCGCCGTTAAAGTTGACTAAATCTCCGTTGATATCTATGAGGCGTACTCTTACGGTATCGATGACGTTTGTATTAAGAGGGTAGTAGATAATGTTTTTCGGATGTACGTTAATAGCGTAGCCAGGTGCGGCTCCAGGTGTAAACTGATGAATATCATGGGTAGGTACCCCGTTTTTATAGGCTCCATTAGCTATGGAGCACTCTAACGAAATAGTCAGAGCGTCTGTAATATTTACAGGTTCGACCCCTTCATATGGTTCATTAGCAGGGATGACTATTTCTTCCACCCCCAACAGTTCGGCAAAATTGTTAGGGACTGAGAAATCTAGCGCGTAATTACAACTTAACTTTACACGCTTAGTCGTAGTACTCGCGTATAAACGTAGCGATGGTACAGGGCCTGTTCTCAACTTTTTGGCGGTATAAAGATTCTCCATGAGAGCCAGCAGTATGTCAGCTATGTCGGAAACTTCATACGCGCCTTGCGGAATCGTAACCCTATGACATATGACATCACATATACCGATCGTGTCATTCTTACCTCTAATAATGTTAGGTATCGAGTTGAACGAATCCAGCGATAATAGCCCTATATGATATTCGCGCGAGCTGTCGAGAGTGATGGGAGGAAAAAATGTATTGGTAATTTCCGACTTATCATCGCTCATAACAATTGTTAGATTACGCATTTTTTGATCTGTTGTAAAGGAATGTGAGGCAAAGATGTCCGCAGATAGCGCTCCGCCAAGACTGATCGCGCTGACGATTATAGCTTATATTTAAGCCGTTTACATATTTTATAACCTCTAGTGGAGGGGGTAGATCTCCGAAACTGTCATAATAAACAATGTCGTTATCGTATTTAGATAAGGCTACCCAGTGAGTCCCCTCGTTCTCGTCCAAGTTAATAACGATATTTTCCTTATTTAAAGGTTTACGAGGAAGCGCATTTCTCGCGTACACTCCTCTAAAATGTTTAATATACCGCTTAGCGACTCTATCGATTTCAATATCCGTTAATGCTCGGATAGGCAGTCTTTTTACAAATGGCGGGAAATTTTTTTTTTTTTTAACCCCTTCCCCTCCCACGGTTTTAGGTATAGCCCATAGCCTTTCTTGTAAGGCTTTAAGTATAAGCCGCTACCGATTTGCTTCTTCTCCATATTCATATTATGACGCTTTTCTTCCTCTAGTCTCAATCGAGCGTCTCGGGCTTCATTTACTGTTTTAGCAATGCTTGAAGCTCCTGACGCAATTGTGCCTAGAGCGCTTAATGCGGCAAAAATGGGTATTAGAGGAATAACTCCTCCTTTTTGAGGGATAGGGATGATGCGGGGAATCTTTGTCTGCTTATGAAATACTTTTTTAGCAATCGCAAAAGCCTTATCTATATTTTTAGATATCCCGTTCCCCTTCCTCATATGCTTTTTTATACGTCTTAACGATGTTGTAAAACAGCAGCTCCCCCCTCCTACTTTCGTTTTGAGCTTCATCGCGTTTGTAACAGCCCACGCAGCAGCCCTCTCGCCGAACGAAGAATCTGGCGCCTTGACGCGCTCCCAAGCCTCGTCAGCTAACCTTTTATCAGCTTCCGTTCGGTCTTTATTTGTAGAATAAGCTATATCGTGTCTTTTACAGGCTTCGTCTAAAGGGTTAATCCCTTTATCACCTCTTGCTAGTCTTTCCTTGAGCTTAGTTCCTGGCCCGCAGTATCTATAACCTGGTAAATGTGCTTCGAATGGTAGCTTATCAATTAGCGAATTCAAAAAGCCTCTTCCTCGATGTGTCTTCCTCCGCATATCTCTTCATACTCATACCATTCTTACTCACCTTGCATTTATATAGGATTGGGGCGAGATGAACAAAAAAAACATAGGGTTTTATATATAACTGTTTATTAAGTGATAGGTTACATATAAGGTTATGAACAAGGTTACATATTGAATATATATATGGTTACATATTTAGAACGTATTTTATATAATCCTCAGGAGCGTGTTGTTGATAGGAGAGCGCCACCTCCCAGTCCCAGCGGTGCTTATTATCTATGATGAAACGGATGGAGAGGTCCTGATGCTTGATGATGTAACCCCAGTCCAGCTTTGCTTCAAATTCGTTTATGAACTCCTCCGACAGCTTTTGATAGATTGAAATAGTCTTCCAGTCGACTTTATCAGCGTGCTTCCTTATAAATGCCTCGCTAAGATTTTGATTCCTAGATATAGTCGACCAACATATACGCTCGCTATATCTCTCCATAATAGCTTCGCTTAGGCTTCCATCCCTCGATAAGTCGTCCCAGTCGAGGTAGTCAGCAAATTCGGTGATCATATCATCTGATAGGTTGTTGTAGTTCCATTTCAAATCAGCAAGGAGAGCTTTCTTAGCTATGAGGTATACTTGAAACATACCTTCCATCTCGACGACTGCTTTCAAACTGCCTATCGATATACCTCATGGAGTATAGGATAGCATTTCCCCCACCCCCGGATATATACATCACCGCTCCAGAATTGTTAGCTTAGACATCCTCTTTATGAGGTTGTCAATGCCTCTCTTCTTATCGTATACATCTATTTCAGCCCTCAGCTCGTGCAGTTTGTTAATAAATGTATCTATTTTTCTATTCATGCGATGTTGGGTTAGTAGATAATTAGCTTCTTGAATAAGGTCGTAAGATAATAAATGGGCGAGTATATTCTTACGCTCCTCTAGATCTCTCCCTTCTATGACGCATTCGGCATTTCTCTCAGCAAGAAAGTTCATAACAAGTATGATGTCATTCTCAGTATTAACTAGATCTTTGAAGATACGACGCGCACTCTTCAAAGGCTCCATCCCGACTAATCCTCGTTGAGTAAGTAGAATTCCTTGCACGACTCCATTGCGACTGATGGCGATAACGCTTAACTCATCCTTATACATATCCTTACGATAGGTATACTCTCATATATCCGGTTCTAGTGACTCGACATATTGGGCATTTCTTTAATATTTTTGCGCAATCCGAGCAAGTAGCTACGTGCGCACACGGAAGGAATGCTATCTCAACTACATCTGCGAAGCATATCTTACATAAATGAGCGTCTCCAGATCCATTTTTCTTCTTAATAACTAGCGGGCACGTGGGGAACCATATAGTGTGTTGCATCCATACATCATCATTCTCCTCCCACTCTTTTAATCCTCCTCCACAGCAGTAACAGATAGTCTGGTCAGCCTTACCTGTGTAAAAAAATCCTGCTTCTATCAACGCTTCGGGGCTTATTTTGTTACTTAAAGGCCAAGTATCGAACGATCTTCTGCGCGCTTCAATTAGTTGGTACTCTGGAAAGCTGACACGTCTTGAGAAAGGGTGACTCCCACCACTAGCGCTATAACCGCTGTGCTCATCCTCTGATTGCTCTGCCATGACTGAATGCGCGTCTCTAGAGCTTCTAAGGATCTAAGGAGGGCTTAGTATGACTCATGCTAAGACTATTGGCGGGAAACTGCTCCTGATACGGATGTGATTAGGCGGTATCCATGTTGGCTTCGTGAGGAAGATGGCGGCTGGTCGACACTGTTTTCCTTGTAGCTGATGGCGTCGCGTGACGTCGTCGCTGATGACGTCCCTGATGACGTAGCTGCCTACGTAGCTGTGACGTCACTGTGACGTCACTGTGACGTCACAGTGACGTCACAGTGACGTCAGCTCGCTGATGACGTCAGGGTGGCTGTTGAACGCTCTAATCTTCACTACTGACGCAGTTCCTGCGGGTGGGCCTTTCTTGAATATTTTTCCGATTTTTGTTCAGGCTCTTTTTTCCTTTTCTTTATTAATATATTGTTTATCGTTCTGAACTCTAAATTTCACGAAGAAGAATATTATACAATCTACCACAGTAATCTTAATATTTTAGGTTCACGATTCAATAACGAAGTGCATATTTCGTACATAGTAGGTGTTAATTTATCAATTTTACTTGTATTACATGATTTGTTTAAGCAAACATAGAATAGTTGGGATGCGGAATCCCAACTATTCCATGTTTGCTTATCATCTCGACGGCTAACTATCTAATCTTCATGATGATTTGTTTGAATGGTTGGAACGCTTGAACCTTTCTACTATTTGTTCTGATGAGTCTAGTATCAGTGCTGATGAAGTTCGCCACCTATTAGCACATCAAAGGTCGATAAAAATAACTGGCTAAATGTTGGTAAATTTTCTAGGATTTTGTGAATATTAAGATGGAGGCTTAACACATAGGATGAGGATTCTTGTTATTTTATTATTTTTATTTATGTGCAGTGGCTTCTAGGTTATTATCACCAAGCCATCTACTGGTTGCCACTCTTCCTTCGTGTAGCAGGGACTTTTTTCAGCGAGCCCCCTCCCCTCAAACCCATGATTGTCTTGTTGTTCATGAAACTACAAATAAATAAAGAAAGCAAGTTAGCTGTTTTGCGGTTGATGTCTTGACTGTTAGGTAAGAGGTAGGTGGTGGGGGGTGTTGGTGAGCTAACTAGATAGTATTAGGGTCGAGGCCATGGGAGGCCCGGACTGTAAATTCATTCCATCTCTGACAGTAGGACTGGGCGCTATAGTAGCACACTATAGTGCTACATATGTCATTATTATGGACATAACATAAAATTCTGTCACTTTGTTTTATAATAATTCCAAAACCTCAAATGTAACCAAAAATTAAACGTGTTAGTTTCGATGAATGTAAAACATATAGAAAAAGTTTCAACTGAGTAATTAGGAAAACTAGTTTTATATACTTTTCTGGAAAACGAAAAAGTGGTTTCGTTTGGTGCGTCATTGGGTCAGCGTCATAAGCGGGTTTCTACCATGAGGGACAGAGGACGCATGCGAACTGTGGCCTCTATCCTGTTAGGACACAAACACACACATATGGCAACTAGTAGATGGAATCGATGAAGATTTGAAGATAATTTCAAATTTACGGAATGAACAAAAAAATGAAACATCTTGGGCAATTTAATAAAACAAAAAAAAATAGATAATGGAACATTTTCAAAAACTTAGGAATTTCCTCATCGTGCAGGATCACCAAAGTATTTACAATACAACCTTACTATGTGTAAGGCCTTGGAGTTGTATCGGGTTAGGAGTCCTTGGAACTAAAACGCAAGATGTCTTCTTGCGTAATTTCTGGTATGCTTTAAATTTTGCTACACATT
This sequence comes from Gonocerus acuteangulatus, assembly GCA_946811695.1. Classification (NCBI taxonomy): domain Eukaryota; kingdom Metazoa; phylum Arthropoda; class Insecta; order Hemiptera; family Coreidae; genus Gonocerus; species Gonocerus acuteangulatus. The sequence goes on along the minus strand of OX328128.1, from coordinate 51,622,255 downwards.
TTAGATTATCAATGACAATTACAACCATTCAAATTTTAATTAAGTTATTTTATGTTTTTTTTGTTGTTATTTTTATTAATTCAAATAATAATTTGTGTTATACCGGATTCTTTAAATTTCGTTTGAGATATAGAACATTTTAATCTTCCTTTGTAAACTAATAAACAATATTAGAATAAATAACGGTACTATTTATTTAAATATGAATCATTCTTCTATATAGAAACTATGCCAAGATATTTTTCTGACAAGCACAATCGATCACACGATGACAAAAGGCAGCATATTTAAATGTTTTAACCAACAATACTTGTTTTTAGAGGCCTTAAGAAATAAGTCTGCAATGTATATTTATAATCATTACTATTACTATTAATTAAATAACCATATAATTAAGAAGTGATTAATTTAGATAATGAGTGTTTTATCATCTATTTTGAATTTATGAGAAAGAAGGGCTGCGTGTTGCATGCATACATGAATGCCACGGCAATATCTACTTCATTTTGATGGAAATTGTTCAACGTGTCAGTAACCATTGAGACCATCATGATGTTATGATTGATTATGGTTCATACGAATTGATAAATTATATATATATATATATATATATATATATATATATATATATATATATATATAGAAAACGCCGTTAAACAATTTAAATAAATATATTCCTTATGCCATATGCTGCATAACATGCGGTAAAATAAGTGATCCCGTACAATACATGAGAATATATATATTTTTCTATTTAATGAAATTGTACTTCCTTTTCTTATTTTAATGTTACTCATTGCTAAAGAAAAATTAACACATTAATTATGGTCGTCGTTGCGAAAGGGAAATATATCCCTTATGTTTAATAACATTACGGCTATAAAATATAGTGGAGGCAAAATCTAGTGTACTTACTTCGGGTGATTTTCTACTTTTCCTTTTAGCGCGTTTCCTCACTCCACAGGATGGAAACATATCCTCGAGACAACGAGGTTCAAATTAGAATATATATATATATATATATATATATATATATATATATATATATATATATATATATATATATATATAATGCTCATGACAAATCACAAACAAAGCAAAGCATCTTAAGATGTTCTTGGTATGACCATGGCGATATCGAGATCGACGTGACGAAACGTCGTTTATTGCCCACGTTTTGCCCAACATTTTGCCGTCTTTAATATAGTTTCTTCTGGGAAGGAAGATCGGGGAATGTCATGAGAAACGTCCTGATCTTATCCATTTAAACTTAAAACATTAGGTACGTAACAAGGATCGTGGATGTCAACGATAATTATAAGGAAAAATCACACTTGCTTTTCTGAAGGCCGTCACAGGTTGAAACTGTGATAAGATATGCCTTATCAAACCCAAACTGTAGTATTGACAGATGAAGCCGACAGTATTCCCGGAACACACGTGGAGCAAAGGCAAGGTGAAATGTGTGTACTATGCTGAATCTACACTAACCTACATTCTCTGGCCCACTTTCCAAGCCTTGTAGGGGCAACATCAATTTAAAAACTTTTCCAAAATGTGATAGTATTATTCCTGCATTGCGATAAGTCAAAGTTTTCTAGATCTTTCATTAATTGGAATACACGTTCTAACGGAGTATTATAGAATGCACTTTATTACCGGTAACTGGACCTTTGAGATTTGAACTTGTCGTGAATTACAAGGAGTTACATACAGCAATTAAATTCTAAATCAATTACGATAAGTCAACAATCGGAAGGAACTGCGCCATCTAAGTGCATATCCCGATGTGGTTTCAAAAGTTTAAAACATAAACAAATAATATTTCAGCTTGAGTTGAACAAAACCATCACTTCTGTAATTTGAAACCCCATTTTCCCCAACTGGTCGACATTTTACGCCTTCCTATTTGTAGGAAATGTCTTCGGCCCCCGACCACTTTCCCCGATTTCTCTATTTTTGTCGGAATATTTAAAAAAAAATACAAAAAGACATGAACTATGTTTTTATTAGTAAAATATATTTTGATTTGTTTACAGGCGCTACTTCAGTCGGCCCCTTAATTATAAATTACTTAAAGAATTCTGTAAGCACGTTAACGTAAAACCATAAGCGCTAGAAATTTTTTAGCACAATTTCGCCACAATAACTTTATTCAGTTAGTCGAATTCCTCTAATTAACTTGATCTATCGTAATGTCATGAAATTTGTAGACATATATATATATATATATATATATATATATATATATATAAATAAATGATGAGTATGTATGTATATAAATAGATCATTCAAAAATCCCGTGTTTTCTCTTTGCTGGGAGAGTACTGGGAGGCAGCGCCCAACATAACTCTTTTTACGAAGACAGGTATAGTTGGGATTCGGCTAGGGGAAAAACGTCAGACTTTCAAAAAGAAATCTGTATTTTGGACGTTTCGACTGCAACAATGGCAGCCTTCTTCAGCTAAAAAATATATACAACTTATAAGTAAAGAAAATGTACAAGTAGTAAGTAAAAGACAGGCAGAAATGAGCGGAGTATATATATCAATACAATAAATTTTAACCAATCTTATTTTTAAAAACAATGAAAATACGGTAGTTGGAAAGAAAACAGCATGTAGAACTTGTTAGTAAAAACAGTACAAAAAAAATTAAACAGTAAAAACAAAGCACATTTTTTATGTAGTGAAAAACAAAATCTATTTTAAAAGTGAATACAATTTATAACAATTAATATATAGATACATACCACTAGAGAATGCCTAGGGGGGAGGGAGGAAGACCCCGAGGACAGATCCCCCCTCCTGTAATGCTGTATACATAGGTGAAACCAAAAATTATATTCACTCCCGCATAACACAACACAAACGGACAATAAAAAAACAAAGAAATCCACAAATCCGCCCTCGCAAAACACGCCATAACTAAAAAACACACTTTCAACTTTGACGACACTAAAATACTTTCCACAGAACGAAACACCAAAAAGCGACAGATTTCCGAATGCGTCCACATTAACTTAAACCCCAATAACATTAATTACAAAACCGACAAACAAAACATCTCCCCTGCTTACTCCTCCGTCTTCCATAAATTGTCCTGACCTCCTTTTTTATCTTTGTTCCCAGGCTCCAGACAATTTCTCTACTTGTGTGTCCCAAAGCTCTTAACACCTTTTACAACCTCCTTTACAACCCGCTTTTACAACCCAGAAATTGTACCTCTTTCATCTGCACCGATTTGCCGCCCCCCCCCCACCCCTTTTTCATAACTATAAAGACCACCGGTGTAGTTGCTGTCGTTCATACTTCTACCATGGTTACCTAAGTTGTCCTCGGGGTCTTCCTCCCTCCCCCCTAGGCATTCTCTAGTGGTATGTATCTATATATTAATTGTTATAAATTGTATTCACTTTTAAAATAGATTTTGTTTTTCACTACATAAAAAATGTGCGTTGTTTTTACTGTTTAATTTTTTTTGTACTGTTTTTACTAACAAGTTCTACATGCTGTTTTCTTTCCAACTTCCGTATTTTCATTGTTTTTAAAAATAAGATTGGTTAAAATTTATTGTATTGATATATATACTCCGCTCATTTCTGCCTGTCTTTTACTTACTACTTGTACATTTTCTTTACTTATAAGTTGTATATATTTTTTAGCTGAAGAAGGCTGCCATTGTTGCAGTCGAAACGTCCAAAATACAGATTTCTTTTTGAAAGTCTGACGTTTTTCTCCTAGCCGAATCCCAACTATACCTGTCTTCGTATCTCTACAGCGGCTAACTATCTCCATCTACACTATAACTCTTTTTATAAACTTAACATGTTTTCAGAAATAATTTCAAGGACGCAGGTAAAATAAACAGGTATTGATTTGACTGAGTAAATGAAAACTAAGTCACTAAACCCCGTTAGGGCACTCAAAGATTCCATGCTGGTTTATTCCATCAATAACTATATGCATTAAATCGTTATCTGGGACTCTAAGGGATCTTTTCCTAAAATGGTAACATAATAATGAAATATATTCTTTAAGACAATAAAAGATAGGGGGGAAAAAGTAGGGGAAATCATTTGGGGGGGATACCGATTTGGGGATAAATAACCTAGAACATGGAATAGGTAGCCAACTAAAACGCTATTACGCCCCAAAAAAATATATATTCTTTTATCTAAGGGATCTTATTTAATTGTTTTTGAGGTTATGACACATTTTTACCGAAGAAATCTTAATTGGGGGGGGGGGCTGCATCCATCTCAGCCCCCTTATTACGCCCATGGGACACAAAAACCCTGGACTTAATAAAATTCATAAGATCTTCTTGTTGCTATTTGTTCGATAATCTTGTGAGCTCATGCACCCCGACTATTTCCATACTGGTTAATCAGGTAAATGATCTCTTCTGATTGTTTTCATGTGCAGACGTTTCGGCTTGTATCATTAGCCTTCAAAGGGTATGTTGATATTAGAATGATTCATTCCGTCGAAATGAACTGTCAACCTTTCTCCTTTAATTGGGGGATGTTTCGAAATACCGTATTTACGTGAGTGGCCCATCATTACGCCAACCGAACGCACTATACCTTCTAAATCCCTATTTGTGGGATTACCTAAAAGGGGCTGCGTTATGCCTTCCAGCTGGATGCGCCGAGGTAGGTGGGTCGCCCGTTAGGAGGTAGGAATTCGGGAAGGGAGGCTGCGCGGTCACCGACCGGTCTTACCGTGTATACTCCACGGGGTGTCGGGTCTTCAAGCTTGCCTAGCTTCCTAGTTCAACTTCTTGTATATATACTACTTCACGCTTCGGTGCAAAGCCTTCTCTGTTTTAAACCTTGGAAATTATAGATGGATGAAAATCCGATCATGGAAATGGATAGGATAAATAAACGTTATGAAGACTGTGGAAGGGTATCTTGAGATGAGATTAATAGAACCTTCCAATTGTATATACAACTTTATTGAAAAGTGTAAGATAAAACCACATTATTTCCTGGTATGTTTTTTGTTGGACATATTTATTGTCTAAGTAATATTTTCCTAGTAAGATAGGCCGTTGGGTCGTCGCTCACATTTGTAATTTTATTTTATTTATTTTTGTGCTAAAATGTTCTAAATGCCAAATTATTATGGATTCTATCATAGTAATACTGATTATTTTAGATGCATACATAAATAATTAATTTGTCATTTATCACTATTAATTGTTCTGCTTATATTGCTCTTTTTGTTAATTGTTTTATAATTATATTTATTTTTATTTCAATTTCTGATATTTGTTTTGAAGTTACTCCAAAATATGAATGATTATAAAAGGTTAATGTACTTAGTTATTAATAAGTAGTAAAAAAAGGGGGTTGTGATTCGGCTAAGAGAAAACGTTAGATGTTAGATATTTCGAATGTTTCAGTAAGACCTTTGGAAGCCTACTTCCTTCAAAAAAATTAATATACACACTTACAATTTTTTTCTTGGATATATATGGCGCAGGTCAAAAAGATAGTACTCCTTTTTCTTATGTACTACTTTATTGCATGACACGGGTGATAAGCTAGCCTCAGTCTTAATATGGGTGGCGAAAGGACCACACATGGAGATTTAATGGCCCCTGAGGAGGTGTAGTGAAGGCCACTAAACATGTAGGGCAAGCCAAGAATAAAGTCCTAAATGGTGGTAGTGTTTTTGACCTGCGCCATATATATATAAAAAATAAATTAATTATCATAAAAATAATCTAATGGTCGGAAATACGTGGAATAGAATACAATTACAAATGAGAATAATTACAACAGTAAGCAAAATTCGTGCTAATGGCCTCAGCACGTAAACAAACAAACAGTAACAGTAAGCAAAATTCAACATCATAACAATATGTTTTTTAAGTGCATATTAGGTAAACAAAGGTTTTTTTATGAACAAATTGACCAATAGTTAGTAAAGTAAGTTAAACAATTATCAGAGTTTGATATGTGGCTAAGTCTTAGCCAAAGTATTTTGTGTACCGAGGGTTAATAAATATATTAGGTACCATTATAAGAGTTCTCGTTTTAGCACACAAAAGCTTTTAATCCGATTCGATTAATGCTTTAATATATTTGCATCATAGAAATCACTGATGACTTTTTTTTTTTGTCCGCTTACTTCTTTCTGAAACATTTTCACCTTAGAAAGTTCTATAAAAACCGACTTTCCTGCTGCATTTCTTTCTCCGCTATATTATACATACAGTCTTTGTGAAAATTGTTCTTCATTCTTTATGGGCATTTTACGCCTTATTAAAATAAGTATTATCTAACCACATCTCCTACAGCTTCACTGATGCAACAACTAGCTTCCTATGCAAATTATGTAATAGAGTAATTTCATAATAAAATATTATAACAAACTCATTGCAGCCGTATACTTCAAACAAAAAAACTAGCCACGAAAAAAAATACGATTGACTTGAATACTTTCATTTCGTCAGACTTAAAAAAAAAACATTATTAACTAATTTTTGGACAATAATTACTACTATCCATCTTTGAGCGATAATTATCTTTAATGCCATGAGTTCTGTAACAGAGGATTGATGAGTGGTAGAACACTGAACTAATATTCTAGAGGACCTGAGCTCAAATCCCGGGCAAGCACTAAAGATTTTTATCTTTTAGTGTCTTCGTTCATGGGTTGAATTCGGTCTCCTTGACCGTCCCTAGACCAATCTAGCCTTTAATTACTTTATTAGTTAATTCATTGTCCAGAATAACTTATTAATGGGCACCAACAAAGGAGAAAATCAGGGTGCCGGAGCACAGTACTAGCCACACTATCTCCCTAGTGTGCCTTATGGTCATGAATCAGGATCCTCTATAGTATCTGCCCCTCTATGCCCTCGTGGGATGTTATGTGTCTTTTTTTTTTTCTTTTTTTTTTATTAGTATAAATATGCTTTAGCGATGACTAAACTGAAAAAAACAAACGTTACAAAAATGCGTTACAAAAAAGTGTCGCAGTAGCCATGTACGAAAAAGAAGACTCTATGTCGTATTACATAGGTTTGTCGGGTGGACGGTACTGTCCATTTCTGACGAATCATTATCTGTAATCAAGAAATACGTACTTGCTAACCATTTTTGGGCAATAATTATCCGAAATATCATGAATTCCGTTACTACTGTCCATTTTTGAGAACTTATTAACAGTAATATCATGAATTCCGTACCTACTACCCATTTCTACGTAATATTTATCACACTTATCCGAAATGACATGAATTCCGTAACTATTATCCATTTTTGGGCAATAATTATCACAATTATCCGAAATATCATGAATTCCGTTACTACTGTCCATTATTGAGAAATAATTATCAGCACTAACATGAATTCCGTACCTACTACCCATTTCTACGTAATATTTATCACAATTATCCGAAATGACATGAATTCCGTAACTATTATCCATTTTTGGGCAATAATTATCAGAATTATCCGAAATGACATGAATTCCGTATCTACTACCCATTTCTACGTAATATTTATCACAATTATCCGAAATGACATGAATTCCGTAACTATTATCCATTTTTGGGCAATAATTATCACAATTATCCGAAATATCATGAATTCCGTTACTACTGTCCATTATTGAGAAATAATTATCAGCATTAACATGAATTTCGTACCTACTACCCATTTCTACGTAATATTTATCACAATTATCCGAAATGACATGAATTCCGTAACTATTATCCATTTTTGGGCACTAATTATCACAATTATCCGAAATGACATGAATTCCGTTACTACTGTCCATTTTTGAGAAATAATTATCAGCACTAACATGAATTACGTACCTACTACCCATTTCTACGTAATATTTATCACAATTATCCGAAATGATATGAATTCCGTAACTATTATCCATTTTTGGGCAATAATTATCACAATTATCCGAAATATCATGAATTCCGTTACTACTGTCCATTATTGAGAAATAATTATCAGCATTAACATGAATTTCGTACCTACTACCCATTTCTACGTAATATTTATCACAATTATCCGAAATGACATGAATTCCGTAACTATTATCCATTTTTGGGCACTAATTATCACAATTATCCGAAATGACATGAATTCCGTTACTACTGTCCATTTTTGAGAAATAATTATCAGCACTAACATGAATTACGTACCTACTACCCATTTCTACGTAATATTTATCACAATTATCCGAAATGATATGAATTCCGTATCTATTATCCATTTTTGGGCAATAATTATCACAATTATCCGAAATATCATGAATTCCGTTACTACTGTCCATTATTGAGGAATAATTATCAGTACTATCATGAATTCCGTACCTACTACCCATTTGTAAGTAATATTTATCACAATTATCCGAAATGACATGAATTCCGTAACTATTATCCATTTTTGGGCAATAATTATCACAATTATCCGAAATGACATGAATTCCGTTACTACTGTCCATTTTTGAGAAATAATTATCAGCACTAATATGAATTACGTACCTACTACCCATTTCTACGTAATATTTATCACAATTATCCGAAATGACTTGAATTCCGTAACTATTATCCATTTTTGGGCAATAATTATCACAATTATCCGAAATATCATGAATTCCGTTACTACTGTCCATTATTGAGAAATAATTATCAGCATTAACATGAATTTCGTACCTACTACCCATTTCTACGTAATATTTATCACAATTATCCGAAATGACATGAATTCCGTAACTATTATCCATTTTTGGGCACTAATTATCACAATTATCCGAAATGACATGAATTCCGTTACTACTGTCCATTTTTGAGAAATAATTATCAGCACTAACATGAATTACGTACCTACTACCCATTTCTACGTAATATTTATCACAATTATCCGAAATGATATGAATTCCGTAACTATTATCCATTTTTGGGCAATAATTATCACAATTATCCGAAATATCATGAATTCCGTTACTACTGTCCATTATTGAGAAATAATTATCAGCATTAACATGAATTTCGTACCTACTACCCATTTCTACGTAATATTTATCACAATTATCCGAAATGACATGAATTCCGTAACTATTATCCATTTTTGGGCACTAATTATCACAATTATCCGAAATGACATGAATTCCGTTACTACTGTCCATTTTTGAGAAATAATTATCAGCACTAACATGAATTACGTACCTACTACCCATTTCTACGTAATATTTATCACAATTATCCGAAATGATATGAATTCCGTAACTATTATCCATTTTTGGGCAATAATTATCACAATTATCCGAAATATCATGAATTCCGTTACTACTGTCCATTATTGAGGAATAATTATCAGTACTATCATGAATTCCGTACCTACTACCCATTTGTAAGTAATAATTATCACAATATCCGTAATGTCTGGAATTCCGTAACTATTATCCATTTTTGGGTGCCCAAACTATTATCCAACTATTATCCATTATTGCCTAATAATTATCACAATTATTCACTTTTTTTTTTTTTTTTTTTTTTTTTTTTTACGGCGCATCGACAAATCTTGGCCATTAGCGCCGAATTATCCATAATATCATAAATTCCAAATTAATCTGTAATATCATGAACTCTATAACTGTTTTCCATATCATGGCAACATTTCTTTCCCTAATCCATTTTGCCATGCAGCCATATTTAAAAACACCACCACCTGTAATATCATAAATCCCCAACTATTATTCACGAGCCACCATTAAAAAGCACCATATTGCTTATTACCACCGGGTTGACCACAATTAGCAATATTTCGCCACCCATCGGCACCAAGCGTCCTAAATCACCTCAAGCTTCGTCACCATTCTCGATACGGTTCCATTGTGACTAAACGCGACGTGCGGATTAGCGATGTGGGTGGAACAGTGGTTTGTAGAGCAGAACCAAGGAACCGTTACACTGTTGGGTGTTCCTTCTTGGCGTTGTAACTGTTCTTCCCATCGTCCTCTTTGTCATTCCTGTTCATATCCTTCTATAGTCTATCTTTTATTTATACTGGCAGTATGTGCATTAGGTTTATTTTATTTTGGTCTTATAAAATTAGCGAAAGCCGAAGAAATAAACTTTTTAATAAGTGACATTATGGCTTGTCGGGCCTATTGAGATTGTACCCAAGAAAGATTTTTGAATAATGTCTACAAATCTTCACCTATCATTTCTACAGGTTTCAACAAATAATTATAATGAACTGTGTATATATAAAAATAACCTTCTAGAAATTTTGTGTGGCACAATATTATGTTATTTCGATTAATAGTTTTCATACTAATATTCACACACATTATGTGGAGGCCATTTTAAGGTCCACAATTTTGTTGAAACTCTTTGTTCCATGCTTTTATTTGTATGAGTAGGCTTTTTATTTTTTAATTCTAAGCTTTTTTTTTCCTCCTATTGTCATGGCCTAGTCTAAAGTATCTTCCGAGTTTTATTATATGTAAGTTTTTCCAGGCAGGAAAAGAGCCTAACAACTTTTGTGTTTATACGAATATATATATATATATATATATATATATATATATATATATATATATATATATATATATATATGTATGTATATATATATATATATATGTGTATATATATATATATCATAAATATGCCCCATACACATGACTTACACTTACACTCCTGACATTTTTGTAAAGCACACCAAACTGTAAATAATTAATATAATTTTCCCCTCTATTTTAAATCATTTTATAAAATTTAATTATTATTTTAGGTTTACGATTTTTTATTTTTGTTTACATTACCTTCTTTGTCACGATTTTGTTGAGCTTTAGGTTGTTCATTTATTTATCTTTCTTGAACTAACAAACAGATGAGAAATGAGTTCGTCGCAAATTTTGCGAACCTCAATAAATATATTATACATTCTGGCGCATCACGAAGGAACTTCCCTTTTTATAAGTAGTTCTCTATATTTTAAACAATTAGAATTGTCTATGTTCTGATGGAATAAATGCTTGCTCTGTCAATAGTTCAATAGAAATATTCGGAGGACAATCCTTGTTGTTATCATATCTTAACAGCCGACTTCTAATTGTTCTGTGATAAGATAATTGTATTGCTGATAAGAAGTAGTGTATTAACTCTCTTACTACATTCACATGATAAGTGGATGGTATCTTGTGGAATATTTGGAATAACATAACACAAAAGAAGTTTAATTTTTATCTCATGGATATTTGGTTTATATTGATCTAAAACAAATAATTTTCGGTGAACAGTGTCGATGTTTTGTAGTGGCCGACACATGTTGGCAATGTTCCCACGCTAGTCACCGAGCCCCTACGTGTCTTGTTGGTTCAAGGTCATTGCGTGATCCATTTGTGTATTGTAATGAATATTTTCAAAATATTTTTAACTGTCTTGGCATCTTTGCACCGATAACTTTTGAAAATGTTTTCAAAGAATTCTCGCATCTACGAAACTTTATTCCATAAATACTGTATACCACCTGATATTGCTAAACATGTAGTAGACGAATCGTATTATATTAGAGTTAACATTTTACGATAAAATATACAGTGTGTAAATAAGTACACAGTGTTAGCTTTGCAATTTACATTGATTTGTGAATATTCAGGCGTTTATATCTTTAGCTCATTTGACAAAAAAAAAAAGAAAAAAAAAAAGGTATCTGATTCTCGATCATACGGCACACTACGGAGATAGTGTGGTCAGTACTATGCTCCGGCCCCATAGTACTGACCACACTATTAACCCATTAATTAATTAAAGGCTGGGTGAGCCTAGGGACAATCTGGGACCCCAAATCCAACCCTCGAACAATGACACTAGAAGAAAAAATCTTTCGGGTGCACGCTCGGGTTTTGAACCTGGGTTCTCCATTTCATTAGACCACTGAGCTAACCTACCCCATTTGTCAAAATAAATAAATAAAAAATGAGAAACAGACCTAACTTAAAATGATTTATATTACATATAAATGCAATGGAAAAAAATAATTACAAAAATTAGAAAAAAACAATAATATACCCTATATCTTCCATTTTTAACCAATTTAAGTATATCAAGGAATTACTTAATCTCTGTATATTCCTTTGAACAGTAACAAAAGCAACTCTAATTTAGCATTCTGTCTCATTTTATTCTATGCTTCTGCTCTACCTACAGGGTGTCTACTGCATGAAAAAGCCACGAAAGTCATGAAAATGTCACGAAATTGAAAATAGGGCACGAAAAAGTCATGAATTTTGAAACCAAATCCCGAAATTTCAGTTCTTACTTCGGCGTATTTGTAATTTTCACCGTTTTTGTATGCATTTACAAATCAATTATTCATTTTTTAAATAAATGCGGACTTAAATATTGAAATTCTATACACAGGGCCAATTTCAAGCCTATAGTTAAATCTTTTTCATTTTGATTGAAATTATTTTATTTTTAATGAGCATGAAATTTGCTTTTCAAACCATTAAAATGTCACGAAAAAGTCCCGAAATTGGCTTTCACAGAAGTAGTAGACACCCTGACATATTTCGTCGTCTCAAGTCCACTAAAACTGTATGTGGCCTGTTCTTCACTAGTATCAGGACACTTTCTGAACTTTGCGAATCCAGCTATTGAGGTTGCACTCATTAAAGAATTTTTGAAAGATATTCTGGAATCTTCATCGAGCCTACCTACTAGGTGCCTGATATGAGTCCTGTTAACATTTATATATGTGTATGTGTGTTTGTACGTTATTACTCCGGACCTAAACAATGCCTTTAACGTTCGAAAGTATTGTTATATCGCAACGTAACTCGGTATTCAGCGTGCCCAAGGAATTTGAAAGATGCGTTGCGAACGTAAGCTAAATTGTAATTGTTCCTGTTTGCTCCGTAACTTGGTCTTCATCGTACGAAGTATTTATTTCAGTAATAAGATTTTAATATTATCATAATATAAGAAATGGAAGGCTTTACCAAGTCATTGTAAATTGGAACTGGAGTTTGATATCCGGAATCCCAACGATGAAGGTTGCTGTGCCGTGTCAGGTAGGCACGTAGAAAGGGACTTTATGTTCGTGCAAAATTATGATACGCTCATATATCTCTTTGGCTTTTTGCTTTACTGCCTGTAATCTGAAACTGCAAGTTAATATCGTGATGTGCCTACCCTAAGCTGCAACGCCCTTTTCCGTTTTACTTCAAAACAGTGCAGTCCTTTAAGCGTAGGCTTTATTAGCTTTAATCTGAAACTAAAAGTGAATATTCTGTAACGTACACTAAGAGCTATGTGAATCTTCCATACAATCGTTCTCTGCACAATTGTATCGCAGCATTAGGATCCTGTGCTTTTTCGTCTGGAAGTTTTATAAGATTTTGAAATTAGAAGAATAGATCTTAGATGATAGGGGAACAGCTTCATTGGAACGTTGCGCTGTGAGGTCTATCACGTGGGCTGGAGAGTCGTTGGCAGACCTACGGTTCACTGTACCCCCGTTATTCCAAGGCAGCGCGTTTCTCAGTTTTAGGTTTTTACTATCCCATGTCTGGACTTCAAGGCTGCACCTTGACGTAGTTAACTGGTCAGTAAAGGTCGGATTGTAGGGTGTCCTGTAACGAGCATAGAGTTTGTCTATTTGGGGTCTCCCATTTCTCTCTCTCTCTCTCTCTCTCTCTCTCTCTCTCTCTCTCTCTCTCTCTCTCTCTCTCTCTCTCTGTCTCTCTCTCTCTCTCCTCTCTCTCTCTCTCTCTCTCTCTCTCTCTCTCTCTCTCTCTCTCTCTCTCTCTCTCTCTCTCTCTCTCTCTCTCTCTCTCTCTCTCTCTCTCTCTCTCTCTCTCTCTCTCTCTCTCTCTCTCTCTCTCTCTCTCTCTCTCTCTCTCTCTCTCTCTCTCTCTCTCTCTCTCTCTCTCTCTCTCTCTCTCTCTCTCTCTCTCTCTCTTCTCTCTCTTGCGGGGGAATTGAACCAGTCGATTTAAAAAATCTAAGAAATGGAATTATACTCTTGTAATTGGATTCTAATAGTATATTAAAACCTGATATGCCCAAAATTTGGAATCATTCAAATGAATAAATGTTTAAAAGCAGAGATATTTGTATTTTTATGGCGGCAAAATTGCCATTTATAATGATAAGCCTGAAAAATTAGAAATATAAGCAAAGAAAACAACCAAAAACACTAAATACACCTCCCAAAAAAGTGGAGTAGTTAAGAAATAGAAATGTATGTCTAAATATTTTTATTTTGTGACTAAAGTTGTGTGTATAATTAATATATTATATACTATTTTTGCATTACAAATGTGCAATGCTATTATTATGATGTAACAAATAATAAATTATGCTTTAAAAGCTTGCATTGGAGTTTCTAATAATATTGGTTCAATTGAACTATTCGTTGGGGTTTCACATACTTATAGGAAATTCTTATTATTTATTGGCTAATTTTTTTGTCGTGAATTGTAATATGTGAAAAAACTGTTATTTCATAAAAATAAAATTATTTCGTTTTAATTCAACTAGAAAAATAATTCTAAACCTCTTTTCACCCCCTTCTCTCCTACCCTTAAAGCTGAGAACTGATTTTGTATTTCATTTATTTTATTTCTACAGAGCAATTATGTCTTTCCATTCATTTATATTTTCTCGTTAGGAAATATTAGAAACTGAGCTATGAACCGTGGATGCTTGTATGATTAATTTCCCCGGGCGTGTATTTTAATGCTAGTTGTTAAAAATAGGGATGTTAATGTTGTTTGTTGTACCAGAAATGTTTGTTCGTATATTTTTCCATTCTACAGATAATTACGTATTTGATTTTGTATTAATATCAACAGCGTTAGGTTCAAGTGAGGATTCAAGGCGGTATTTCATGTTTAGTTGATTGGAAACGACATTTTCCCCAGCAACATAGCTCCGAATGTTTTCGGAAATAAAACGAACGGCTTCATTTCTCGGCCGTTTTGACCAGTCAATTTGCAATATCCGGAGCCTCCGAGGTTCGTAGATAAAGCCTTATAGATTTTTCCCCTTGATTGAAAAGGAAATTTGTTGCGATTTCTCAGGAAGGGAATGACCTTGATTGAAAATTTTCTCTGTATAGTTTACTGCTTCAAGTGTTGCTTTTTTATGTATGCTAAATTGTACATCCGAAGTTGGTAGCCAACCTGTTGGATTCTTCTCCACCCTACTGGAAATCTGTTGTTATAGTGTAATTTATAACATGGAATCTCAATAATGACGGAAGCTGTAAAAACGATTGGCAAATCGATTATAAGAAACAAAACACTTATAATCGATTGCAAACTGGTAAAAAGACTAGCTGAACAAGAAACCACGGAGTTCTGATGATACTATTATTTTTATCAAGAACTGACATTTCTTAGAACGAGTTATCTATGGGTTCTCCCCTTTTCTGGCCAGAATAGTAGTGATGCGTTTATTTTTTCTTAAAATAAGCCAGGTTACCAAAAATATCTACAGCTGGTACCATTTTCATATCCTGGCTAGAAAAGGGTGGAAAATCTGTGAACACCCGTCCTAAATATAAATATACATTAAAATATAAATAAAACAATTTCCAGTCCTGGTAGGACTCGAACAATTGACCCCAGGAACGCCTTAACACTCACGGCCTGAAGACCTCCAAATCTTCCCAATTCAAGATATAAACCATTTCCTAGCAGTTTTTCCCATTCTACCCAAAATAAATTTAGAAATGTTACCTAAAAATACCCGACAATGGATTATTGGAGCGTTAGAATGGTGATATCTATGGAAAATTGTATTTCTAGGTCCTTTAAATTTGGTTATGATTTACGCAGAAAATCGGTTTAATTTTTGTTTTATACTTTTTGAGTTATTAGTGTATATATTACTTAGATAGCGGATTGTATCCAAGCTTCTTGGCATTTAATTTTTTTTTTAATTCTACTTGAACCAAATTCGACGGGAACAGTAAGTGGATGAAATGCTAATCCCAGGATAAATGATTTATAAGAACCTGCTAGTGATGTTGAATTTTATTTGTATTCGTAAAGAGTGTTTAATATTTTTGAATGAGAACGTGTCGACGTTTCGCGAGACACTCTTCCGGCTTCCTCATTGCTTCTGAGGAACCACCTAGCCGACACGGCCGCACCTGGCATACCTTAAGAAACTAAACAACATGGACCGTGGAAATCTTAAGAGAATAATTGAAAGTGAATTTGACCCGAGTTTCATTTTTATTGACATATGCCCACACTTCGGTCTTTTTTTTTTGTATTGTTAGATATTTGAACATGTTGTAAATACTAAGCCCACTAGTAGGAAACTAGGTCTATCGGTGAAAGGAATGCAGGTTCAACAGGTGTTAGTACTCCTAACCTACTTATTGCAGCTGTGGATGCAACAGGGTGCAGTAGTACAACTCCCTCGTCCCATTACCTTTACGACCATTTCCTCTTTGGGAAGTATTATTACTACTTACTAATTATTGGTAACGTTAATAATATACGTCTCTTTTCCAACCAGTGTATGACTAATGCCATTGCTTTTTTCGAGTTCCTTAAGCCTTATCACTGACGGACACACTGCCACTCTATACAAATATAAAAGAGCGAAATTATTCGGGTCTTTTTGCGAAGATTCGGGTTACTTTGAAGTATTTTACGTGATTTTAAACAGTGATTTTTTGGTACTTACGGATTAGCTTACAGGTTCTTTGCAGGTTATCTTTTTCTTCTTTACTGGTAATCTAAGGTTAGAAACCATACTATATAAATTAGTAATGAAAAGTATTTAAAATCACTGCAATCCCTACTAAAAGTAACTTTTTCTTTACTATTATATTCATAAAATATGACTTCTAACTAACCCTTAGATAACCTGTATTTTTAAGTAATACTTTTGGGCTTGTAAAGCATAAATGAAAATAAGCTGAATATATTTCAGCAAAGCAATATTTATTAATAAAAATGTTAATATTATAAAAATCAATGGTAATTGTAAGTTAAAGGGCCTCCTCGCCGACCTTTCTGCCAGGTGGTTCTATAACGCATTTATTTTTTTAATATTTATTTCGCATTATGGCCATACGTAATATGCGTTTCCGCTCGCTCACGAAGATATCGAAACTCGAGTTTATCCAACTCTCTAAAATTAATAGAATTCTCTAAGTTAATGCGAGTAGGATTGACTACATTGTTAAAGATTACTTAATACCAGCAACAGCCAATAGAATTGCCCATAGGATTAGGCCAATAGAAATACTGATGAGTTATGCGCCTGCGCTGAATCACTGCAGATACTTCACAAGTAACTGGATGTGGTCTTCGCTAAAAGACCCAATTATTCATTGATATTTTGAACTTATATGTCTGTATATAGGTTACATCTTGCTGTGGAATTACTTCAAGCCCACTCATTCTCTGACTAACCCATATTACTTTCCAAACACCGGTTACAATATAAAAACGCGGAATGTACCATTATAGGTCGAGGTGATTCACAAAATATACAGTTTAGTACGTTATTTTAAGGACAACGTTCTTTTGGCCTAAATAATAAGCTGACGTCAGGGCTATTATGGTGTTGAAACAACTTCTTATCCTACGGGCATCCAATGCTACTTTTAAATGTTTATTTATGTTAAAACTCGGAAGTGCTGACGAGAAACGTCGCCATTACATAACCTATATGTCCCGTAAATAGCCCAATTGTTACACACCTATGTATATATCATTAGTCAAAAAGCAGAATCCGCCCTCCGGATTGCTGATTCTTGCTACAATACTCTCGCGAATACAATGGAAAATCTTCACTTTTTCATAAGTGGTCGCTCACGAAGACGGTTTTAGACATTTTTCGTGGCTTATTTAGGAGAAAGTAATTAAAGGGTTACTAGCAATAGTCAAAGTAACTGAAAAGTATACATTTTTACTCAAATTCATAGTGATATAATCGAATTCGTAAAAAAAAAAAAAAAAAAACCAATCGTCGTGTATCGGGAGCTAAAAATACGTCGTTTCTGCAAAAACCTTCAGGAACATTTAATTTTTCGCTTAATGTTAATTTTTCTTGTTACAATTATGAAATCAAATACAAAAGTGTTTCAGTATGTCGAACCTTCTACCTGATCATAATATCTACAGGATATTTAACTTTAAAGTAATTGTTCCGCATTTCAATACTCTCTAGTGTTCAAAACACTAGTCTACATTTGCCTGCTTCGCCGAAAGAGGATATATTTGTGAAATAGTACAGATAGTTGTCCTGATGCCCACGGAGTTTATTATAAAAATCAATAACATTTTACTCCCTTAAGGGATAAAGATAATAGGTTTTTTTTTTTTTTTAATTTAATTTGCCAAAAAATGGGCTCTGGGCCCCTTATTAAGGGGGAAAGCAACTCGACTTAAAAGATCTATTGTGCCCTGTGGGGTTTTTGCTAGCAACCCTTCAATTGTTTTTACTACATTGAACTTAATCAAGATAAACGAGATTTTTTTTATTTTATTTTTTTGGTGTAGGGAATGAAGGTCCAATGAATTCTTGGGAGAACTACGGAGAATGGAGCCTCTGGAGGCGAATATTTGAGTACATTTTGGTTCTGGAAAGCCGCCCAAAGCATGAGTTGCCAAACACAGCCGCATGTTTTCTAGTTAGGAATAACGTTTGAGGAATTTAGTCTTTTCTATGTGGGGTTGATGAACTCTTATCACAGTCTTCATTGTTATAGTCGGTTCCCCGTGCATCATTATCGCCTATGGGTCCTCTTCTCGAAATGGTATTTAGGATGATCCCGCAGTTCCTATAGAGAAGAAAACCGGTGCAATGTCGTCGACCCGTTGGCAAAAGCCAGAGGTGCTCGCAAAAAAGGCCGACATTTCATAATTCACGAAAAAAAAACGGTCATTAGCCTGAAATGTTACTATGTTTGTTTTAGCCATAACTATTGGACAAATCGAATAAAAATAATTGTAAGTGTAAAAAACTGTTTTCTGATACTCTAAACTAGTGGATTGAATAGGAAACAGTTTCATAGTTATACAAGCTATGATTTATAATTTTTGGTTGATTTAGATTTTTATCCTATTTGGATTTTTAGGATATAATTGCCCAATTTTCGTATGTCGCGTAATAATGCGTTGTTCGTGGATTTTTTATGTATGCTGTTTTATTCTTCCCCCTCTTTCATTATTTCTTTATTAATGTTTGTATCTAAAGTATGAATGTATATACTACAATTGATATACGAATTTACCTGTTGTACGCACAACATTGAATTTTATCAATTCTTTGGAGACGAATTGAAGGAAATAATACCAGCTGTCCATGAGATTATTGAACTTGTCAATGATTATATCAAGTTTATTCATTCAATGATGAGTATATTCATTTATTATTGTTACATACTTATTACTTAGTTTTTATAATTTTTAATGTGAATGAATATTATGTACACTCGTAAGAGCAATCGATGAGGTTAAGTTGATTTAAATAAATCAGCCAGGTTTTCGATCTAAATACCGTCGTAGCTAGCGCTCCTGGAGGGAAGGACTGAACTAGCTGATGTGTTACATAAGCCGCCTCAGTAGGTCTGAGTATGGAGCTCTGCATATATGGTGGCCTCTTCGAACCAGGGGCGTATATAGGAAATAATTCCGAGGTGGGGTGTCTGTGAGCACCGGGGGTTTGGTGATATGGAATACTTAATGACCTAGAACATAAAATAGTTAGCCAGCTGAGAATTGTATAAAGATTAAAAGGAAGAACTGATCCGTGTGAGAGTGTCTCTACATCACTGGGTTTTCATGGACTCTTCAAACTCAGGATTGGAATCGTTAGATGGGAATGGGGGACAGGAAGTAAGAAGATGGAATGCAGGTGTCAAATGAAGGGTTTGTAGGATATGGAAAATGCTGGAACAGATGGGCGAGAGTACAGCATGATAAAGGCTCGACATTCAAGCCGAAACTATTGCGATTAAAAACGGTACAATTATTTTAAAATGTAGTTATTGTGGCCCATGTCCGACAATGTCCACACTGGTTAATCCCTATGCTCAACGATCTTATTTAATTAAATAAATATTGTGAAAAGTCGGTCCAAATCTATTTATCTAGAATTGATTTATTTGGATTAGGTGATGTTAACTAAGGAAATAAAAAATTGTAATAATGGAAGCTTAACACAGAGAATGATGCAAGATGAGAACACCACATTCACAGAGAATGTGTTGTGAGGTTTCCTGAAAACGTTATTTCTTAGGGAAATCGATAAAAAAGACAAATAACCGAAGTAATTTAAAGCTAAATAATCATTTAGCTTCAATCATTTGTACTGATTACAATCAGTACAAATGATAATGCGATAATAGTTCTTTCACTTGGACGGGAACATATTCTTTGATGATGTCAACTGCGAAACAGGCCGAATAATTACCTGGCCATCTACGTTCTTGGACAAAGCGTGAATATGCATGGGGTCTAATATTGTGTTGAATTCAGCTTTTCAACATTTGGCCTCTGAGAAGGGTATAGTTACTGCATTATAAGCTCATTACATAGAAGACTGGATGACCTTAGCTAGCGGTCTGTACCCTTCTCTTCTTTGTTCCAAGGCTCTGCAATACCTAGAAAAAAAAAACATTTTAGCAAAGTCCGGTTTGGAATGAACCTATGACATTGATAATCTATGATCTTACCTCCTGAACGCCAAAAAAACTTAAATTTTCCTTTGTTAAAATGGTATTGTGTGCAATTTTTCTTATTTAAATAAATAGATGAGTCCACACATCTACAAAATCTCTCTTTGTTTACATATTTCTTTCATAACCTCTTGCTAATTTTGGATGTAACATGGCGTGTTTATTTCAAGAAAACAAAAATGTTTCCTGCACAGAAATTATCTAGGTTGACCGAGCTACACCTCCGCGCCGAATGGACGAATTTTGTTGATTAACAAACCTTCGTTGTTTTTTTTTTTTCTTCCTGAACATTAGTTTCATGGCAAAAATGAAAGCATTTTGCCTGCTATTGGTTGTGTTTATATGTATACATATAGTCCGTGCTTAGGGTTCGATTCGTACTGGGAATTTTTATTCGGCAAAAAAGACGAGGCACATGCCGTATTCTAACCAGAAATGTTTGATTACCTGAGAATAAGCCTGAAATATGGCGTTTAAATTTAAATCAAAAATTGTTTTTTAGGATTTGGCTTCTCTTACCACCCACCGATTTTTTTTTTATTTTTTGTAATTTTTCTGACTTGCTGAATGAAGAAAAGGCAGCAGAACTGGAGAGGCGTTCAGTATGCACAAATTAACAGTAAAAAACATGTTTATGTATTACGAATTTGGACGCTGATCATTTTAGGTTCCTAATAACTCAAATAATTTCTAATAATTCTTTCAAGGGTGCGACATCGATAGAAACATTCTATCGGAACACGCTAAAAGCTGGAGAGAGCATTAAAGTGTCATGGACGTCTTCCAAATGCACACATATCTCTTGTGAATTATACACTACACACATGTGTATCGTTCTAAAATAGAATATACAGTCCGGAGAAGCGAAAAGCTTTGGAAATGCTAACAGCATACATAATATCCCGCGTTCTCTCTCGGAGTCCATTAAATTAGTTATGTTAATCATATGTATATAAGAACATATGTAGGCACTCTCTTCAAAGTGCCTACTTCAGGATGGCCTCTAACATCTGCTGTGTCGTTTCATGTTCTAAGTCGCTACGTGATATCTCTTTTTCTCGAGTCCAAGTGTGAATAATAACGCAGGATATTGGTAGGTTGTTGGGCGAAACATATACGTGGAGGCTTTGAGCATTCAAGACGGGATATACGCAATATTTTGTGAATTATCAGCTGGACATAGCTACAACTGTTTTCGGAAGCGGAGACTGCCAGAACTTCAAGTATTTGATAGATCTATAAGCTCAATTTTAGGGGCGGGAGGGGAGTTGAGAAGTTAGGTGCTAGACTTCAGGATTAATTTAAACGAATCCAACCCAAAATAATATCCATTTATGCCCCTTTTTATTGTTTTTAAAGATACTGCTATGCATTTAAAAATGTTGACATTTTTTCTATTTTTTTTTTTTTTTTTTTTTTTTTTTTTTTTTTTTTAATGTTCTTACTTAAGAAGCTTATTCCCATTTCATAATTTATACATTTTTTAAACTGTAAATCACCAAATAATAATCAGCACTACTATGGTAGAATACATTATAGTTTAACGTTTAGAAATTCATCTTTGAGTCATCTTTGAACCGCTTTATGCAGTATGAGTAAGTCTCTGCAGCCTTCTATTTAAAATGTTTAGTACAAATAAATAAAATCATAAATAATTCAATACCAAACCACTAAGGGTGCGTTTACACAAGGATATTTATATCAGAGAGAAATTCTGACAAGTGTAAACCATGAGCAATTTATGTCAGACATACATTTTACATGGTTTTCATTAGTCGCAATTTCTCTCTGATATAAATATCCTACAATAACTATCAAGTGTAAACCCACCCTAAAACACGTAGCATAGTCCTGTAGTTTATTATCGTTTAGAAATACTTACTCCTATCCTATCAAACGTTTTTTTTAAAAACCATTGTCCATCCTCAGGATGTCTTCCATCCTCCAGAGATTCGGTCCCCAGATCTTTTATAAACATATTAACATTTTTTTCTTTTTTAACATTAACTAATATTCATAATATAATACTTTAACTGTCAAAGAACATAAACTGAGAATAACTGTCTGTTTAATTTATTAATTTGATTTTTTTTTAGTCCACTACAGGGGCAATTTGCTCTATTAAAACAGTAGGGCGCTGGCAAAATTCCATTAGAAGTAAAGAAATTTAAAGATGATATTAAAAAAATTAAACTTAAGAAAAAATACACTAGAATTTAAATAATACACTCTAAAAAATTTAAAAAAAAAATAGAAAGAAAAAAACTTTATAATGAAAATTAAAATCTGGATAAATGTAAAAATTACTGAAGATTGTTTATCTTCGTAAGTATCGTTCGTATACATTTTTATTGCGTAGAAATTGTAAGATACTATGTGCTATACATTCAAGTATCCTCATTTTCTGCGGTTAATTATTATCGGATCTGTAACTGTTCAAATAAAGTCGTAATACAATGTGTAAACAGTTTCATGTCTTGTTTTCTTTTTTTTTTTTTTTTTAGAGTAAGTTAGTAGGTAATGTCCATTTCGAAATCTTGTAAGTACTACTTCTTAGCTTCTGGAGCTGGAGTCCTATGAATTTATAACTAACTGGCTTTATATCCTGGATTATGTTGCATTCAAATATGACCGCTCAGCCTGCCATTTTATGAGTCATTATGATTTAAATCTTTCTCTTAAGCAAACATACGAATTTTACGTTTAGAATTTAAAATCCGAATTTAATTCATTTCCTTGATAAATTTGACTTATCTGCTTTATTTATTTTACCATTTCCCTGTTAAATTTGTTTAACTGTTCTAGTCCTGTTATTTTTTATGTCATATTTCTGATAACGCCGTAATTATTTTGGCGGTGATTAAAAAAAAAAAAACACTATTCCAGGAATCTTTGACAGTTCCTTATCTTCTTCCTTTATTTATGTGAATTTCGTTATAAATTAAGTGTCTGTTTTTTCGTTGATTTTTTTCATTGTTTAAACACAAATCGATGGCCTTTATCTGTTATCATTAGCGTAGAAATATTTATAATATGGAGGATAATATCCATATTCAAATAGTTGTCGCAGGAGAACAGTTTTGAGTCAAATCTGATTCAACCAGTTTTTCTGAATACATTATCTCGATTAACAGTTAAGTATGTCTTCCTTCTACCGCCTGTCATTGGTTTTTATTTCAAATTCCGAAGGAAAGAATCTACTACAGAACGTTATCATCTATTTACCTAAAAGCTTCTCAAAGGCGAGGAAATTCATAGATTGACCTTGTTCTAAGTAAATGTTGACTTTCATAAAAGATAAACAAAATGTCTTATCACTCTAATGTGTTTTAATTCAAATTAATTCATATTCTTGGTAAACTCGGAAAAGTCAATAAGCTTTATATACCTACGTTATTTTATTATTATTATATATATATATATATATATATATATATATATATATATATATATAAAACTAGTACTGGATGTTTCTCAACCACGGTAATCCTATGCTAGAACCGTTTATTTTTAAGCGTGCGTTTTTCTTTATTTCTTTACTTGGCGACATGCACATAAATAATAAACATTGTGCAGTGAAAACAGAAAGCTACCAATGCAATAATGCGATAAAATAACAAGCGAGAACAAAAATTTCATTTAAATTAAAATGAATAAATGCCAATAATCTCAAGTGATGATCGTTTTCAACTTATAAATAATGACATACTGCTGGTATGTCACCGGTGCTTTCTGTAGGCTGGGTTTCAGGTTAACGTAGTTCATTAGTTTGATCTTCTTTAGTTAGGTTTTTATTAAGTCATTAAAGATTTTTTTTAGTGGATTCTTGAAGAACCCACTAAAAAATATCTGAAAGTCCTTCTCCATCCTCACCTTCAACTTAACATTTTTTTAGGGTTTCATTTCATAATCTTATACTTCTATCGTCGAAATAATTATCATTTTATACAAACATGTAGGTAATTCAACAATTACTTTCCTAACTGTTTACTAATAATTTTTTTCCATGGAGGTTTTAGGCACAGCTGTTTCAAACCTTCATGTTCTCCATTTATGAATATTCAAGTGTACGGGTTTGATATACATCTACCATCAGTGTTCTATACTTTTACTTTATCGTGTCTTATTTACATATGCTCTCCTAATAGCAACATATCAT
The DNA here is from genome assembly GCA_946811695.1 of Gonocerus acuteangulatus. NCBI lineage: Eukaryota > Metazoa > Arthropoda > Insecta > Hemiptera > Coreidae > Gonocerus > Gonocerus acuteangulatus. Next base: position 51,597,395 of record OX328128.1, on the reverse strand, counting down.
TTGTTTTGACTTCTCATATATATAACATGTTAGTTTTCCCCATTAATAACGTAGAAATCTTAAATATATATTATCTTATAAATCCGTTGGAAGGTAATAAAAATATATGGTAATATTTTTCCATTTAAATAGCATTCTTATTACGCCCAAAGCTTATGATACATACACAAGGCAAAAAAATTCCATTGAAAACAAAAAAGTTTAATTGCCCACAAAAAAACACCATATTTATACACAAAATTGCAGGTATTATTGGAAAAATATTGTAAAATTATATGCAAATTAACAAAAAAAAACAAAAAAAAAAAAACAAGTATGCTAGTATTCGTTGTAGTAAAATCAGTTGTCCAAAATGTCCACAGGTGTACCGTTTTGGACAATGATTTTCACTACTATGAACATCAATTTCCGCCATGCAGCATTTCTCACAATAGTTAAAGTAAATTTACAAAGGCTTTACAACATAAAATACTACAGAACATATATAAAAAGTATGGAAAATATATAAATGAATCAAATAGAGTACTTTTATCAAAAACAGGGCTCAGCCATGATTTTTAAATGTTCTTCTCAGATCCAACGACTTTTTCACCACTAGGGAGGCGCCGAAAAAAAAATTTTAGAAATCTTTTTGTGATCCAACATCCGGCATTTGGCGAGTAAATGAATCCCGCTCCTTAAACAGATGTACATGGACGGAAGTACAAAGCCCGCCTAAAAAATCCTAAATACCGCGAAGAGACGTGCTCATTTATCCCAATATCTTTAAAAAAAAATGCTGTTAAATTATTATTAATAATAATAATGATGATGATTATTTCCTATTAAAGTAATTTATAAAATTTTAAAAATTGTGTAGACCTGTAAATAAAAATAGTTGTTAGATTGGTATTCTATGCTATAATAATGTAGTGAGTAGGAAGTCAATAACTAACAAATATATTAGAAACTGTTAAAGAAAGTTTTTAGAAAAATGTTAGTTCCAATTAGTCCTGGACAACAAACTTATCGACTTCGAGGTAAGAAAGAAATAGAAGAATACTCTGCCATGTAAAATGACTGAAAATAAAGAAAAACAAATTTTACGGGAACTTCAAAAGAATGGATTCTTCGACTCAGAAAGCAAATTCTGAAATGTAATGAAAATCAAAGAAAGGCAATAGCAGAAATAATTATAGAATTGGAATATATTGTGGTAGTAAAGGAGATTTAAACCAATCAGGTTTCAAACAAAAATAAATTTATTTATTTTTATAAAATAAATAAATTTATCTTTGTTTGAATCCTGATTGGTTTAAATCAATCAACCTGATTGGTTTAAATCAATCAATCACAAAGATATATTTCAGATAGTGATAAATTCAATAGGAACGATTTAAAAAAAAAGAAAAAAGCAAAAAAAAAAAAAAAGAGAAAGAAAAGTGGAGACTCTTGGTCTAATGACATAAAAATAGCACATTAAAAAATAATGAAACAAGTATGAGCTCAAAAACAATTTTATTAAAACAGCGTTAATTGTTAAAACGCAGCGCATCTATTGATATACATGATGCTTCTGTAGTACTAAGAACACCCTTATATTTAACAACAGTCAACGATACACATTTAGCGTCGTGTAGTACTCAAAAAGCACGAATAGTTGTAATATACCAATATACCCATAGTATATACTTTTGATATACCACAATATTATCAAATTCCGAATGAAACCAGTTTTATTTTAAAACCATGCCAGATAAATATTCATTAATTTATTTCGGATGTTTCGAAAAATGTGCCGAAATAGTTAAAACTCTGTGGCGTGCCGGGAATCTCAATACCAACTCTCCAGATTCGTGACTTGCTTCAAGGCGAACAACTTGAGTTTTAATTCAGTAAAATAAATTACAAGGAGAATCTAAAACTTTGGCCTTTACATATACTTATAAAGATAAAAGTCCGTCACGCAGGAGCTGCATAACTAAGCACTTTCCTCAGAATTTGGGTAGTGTAGACTGCTTTTCAGAATAATTTGCTTAAAATATCCTACATAAATAAAATAAAAACATGAATAGCTCTCTTTTAAATTTGTAATGAGTAACTGATCAATTATTAATTTGCTTCCAGAGTTATGTTTACACATAGTACCTACTACAATACGTAATAAATACAAAAAACCTCATATTATCCTATTTTGATCTAACGCAGGAACAGGATACAGTCCCTCTAGATATAAAGCGCGACTTTGTGAACCTACGTCTGGCGAGCTTTTCTATTGAAATATATTACAAAGTAAACCCCCGCTTTCCGATTGACCGATTCAGCACATTTTTACAACACTTCTTTCTCATGAGTTACCCACGACGTATACCGCGTTTCGTTTCAATACAGCAGAAATTACGACCGGTATGAGTATATTAGGAATTTGGGTCCGGAGTAAACCCCCCCTTCTAATGAACCGATTTAGTTTATTTTTACAACACATATTTACCTGTAGATTACCACTACGAATACTGAGTTTCGTCGAAATATACCAAAAATCACGGCTGGTAGTGGTGAATTGGTATTGTGGGTCCGGAGTAAACCCCCCCCCCCTCCTAATGAACCGATTTAGTTTATTTTCACAACACATATTTACCTGTGGATTACCACTACGAATACCGAGTTTCGTCAAAATATACCAAAAATGACGGCTGGTAGTGGCGAATTGGTATTGTGGGTCTGGAGTAACCCCCCCTCCCCCTCCTAATGAACCGATTTAGTTCATTTTTATATCTCACTTTTCTCTCTATATTACCACTACGAATACCAAGTTTCGTTGAAATATAACAAATATTACGGCTGACATGGTCAAATTAGTGTTTTGGGTTCGGGGTAATTCCCCCTTCCGGTGGACCGACTTTGGTGGTTAACGAACTCGTTCAATCGTTTGCTAATTGAATGCTATATACCAAGTTTCGTGACGAAAAAAAAACTCTGGCCGCTATCGTGTTAACAGACACACACACACACACACACACATATATATATATATATATATATATATATATATATATATATATATATATATATGTATGTATAAATTTTAACGGGGGTCATTTTCGGTGTCTACTAGGTAGGATCGATAAAGATTTGAAGAAATTTTTCAAAAATTCCGTCATAAGTCCAACCTCAATGGCTACTTTCCTTCGGAGGAAAGTGCTAAAAGTATGATGAGAAAATAAGAATACATGTACAATACTCGTATACATACACAGGAAAGATGATAAAAAAAAATTTACCATTCGATCATAAACTCTGATAAAGTGTATCCAGTCATAAAAATTTGACAAATTTTGCAATTTGTAGACACTTCCATGCATCATCCACTTTTATATATAAGTCTTATGCCAGTTCATATAATATTATTTCAATTTTCAACTCAAGCGTTATTCGTTATTTTCCAAGCTACAAGACTGAGTAATAGTGGTGAAAGATGCATAAGACCTTGAACTAGACATAAAATGCGGATAAGTATGCAAATCGCTATTGTCATTTAAGTATTCGAAAACAATCAAACACACTCATTAAACCATGATTATTCTATTCAACACGATCTTTATGACCTAATATCTCTCAACGATCAATGTTTTACTTAAAACATTATCAAAATCTGTTTTTCTCATGAGTACTTCCGGATTAGTGGAGCCAACAACATCCGGAGAATAAATTAATGAAAGGAGGAAAGGACAGGTTTTTTTCTTTTTTATGATATTAAATTAATACTGTAACCCATGTTTAAAATACTGACACAATAGCTATTAAATTACATGGTGAACATGTTAAATGCAACGGTAAAATGAAGGACGTTCAATTACTCCACAAAAAAAAAAAAAATGCTATTTTTCAGGCCAAGCGCTTTCAGCATCTCCTGCTGCAATCTTCAGAGCTTATAACGAGTTCAGCTTAACGGCTGAGTCAGCCCTCAGCAGGTTTTGATATAAAATATCAGATAACGAGACACATTAATTTGTTATTTAATTTCTAATGTAGATCTAATAATAGTATAATGTTTACAGAATCACCTCTCACAATAATTTAAAATGAAAAAGCACAAGAAAAACAAAACAAATACATATAAAGATAACAGACAATGTATATCATTGTTTATCTGCTTTTTACACTCATACATGAGCTTTCCCAACAACATAGAGGTTCCCAAATCTCAATCTTGTATCTTCGTGTACTGATTTAATAAGTTTTTCTAAAGCAAGAGGATATTTATCTTTAGGCATACTGACCACTACGTTTTGTCTTTTTTTTTATAGTATTTGTTAAAATTGTTCTGTATTCTTCTGTTAGTGACCAGTCGAAAATTAAATGTATGTACTTTTGTTTAGTATGTTTGTCTTACGCACTAGTGTTGAAGTCAGTAAGTTCGTATTTGTATAAATAACTATTTTTTGTTCCATGTCCTGTTAGTAGTTGTGTGAGATGTTAGCTTGTTTTGTGGATGTTTTTAAAAACCTGATATACTCATTTCGTGGAAAAATGCTAAGATACAATTGGAAATAACCACTTTCATTCACTAATGATTAAAAGACTAAAGCGGAGCAATATACAACCATAAATGACTTTTTCTAATACATATATAAATTTAATGATCATTACACATTATTATGGGGGTGGGGTCTCTCAGATAATTGGGGAATATTTTTACTGGGGGATAGTTCCAACCAGTAAAAAAATTATTTTTCTTTTTAGAAATATTTTCTTTATTTATTGATTATGGACATTAAGAACTGCTTGCTGGGATAATATTAAGTTTTCCTCTGACAGTTTTAGATATTTGGCGGCACTGACTGTTATATTCGGTATCAAACCATTGATCGAAATAATAACTGCAGTAACTCTAGCGGAATCTAATTTATAGAGATCTTTTAACTCAATGGCCAAGTCTTGATAGTTTCGCAGCTTTTCGGCATATGCTTTCCGGATATTCTCATCATTCCGCACTGAGATATTAATTATATCAGCAGTCTTATTATGCTTCTCGATGATGAGAATATCAGGTTTATTATGGTGAACAGTTCGGTCCGTAATCATTGCTTCGTCCCAGTAGATTATTATTATTATTATTTATGTATTCACGGAGCTTCACAACGGCAAGGCGATTTGCTCACATAAAAATAATTAATAAAAACTGTATAAAGGGTAAAAAAATAAACTCAGTATATTCAATTTCTTAAAAAAAATTTAAATATAAATAAATAATAATAAATATAAAAAAATAATATACAAAATAAAAAATAATAATATCAATATAAAATAAAATAAAATAATTATATCAAACCAAATATTTCCAAGCCAAATATATTTCCAAATTTACTATCTACAATTTTTATTGCATCAAGAAAATTATTATTGTGTCTAAATTGTAAGATATTTGATATAAAAACTTTATTTCCAATTTTCAAGCCGCTCCTAGCACAACCACACGCATACATACGCACACACACATTTCATAATATTTTGTCATAAAGTTTTATTTTATGTAAGTGTTGTAAAATGGTAACAATATGTGAGAGCTTTGTTCGGAAAATAGTTCAGACATGTCATATGGTATAGTTAAATGTCTAGTTTTCTGCATTCTGTTAGTAAATTGGACTGTCTTTTTTTGTTATTGCACATTAACAAGTGTACACGTGTTACAAGGATCCATTGTAAACAAACAGAAAGAATGACATGGCTAAGAATACTCCTCAGGAGCGAGGTAAACAGAGAGAGAGCTGATAAGAAGCTGGCCCACTGATAACGGATGGACAAGGTGAATGGCCGACCTCACTGAAGGCCAACCACTCCCACGGCTTCGGCCCCACTTCAGACATAGTCATAGAATTGTCATTTTAGCGCGTTTCCTCACAGTTTATGGCGTCGACCCGATGATGCAATCTGGAGGTGCCGATGGGAAATATCCGCGTTTATGATAGATACTAAACGCACGAAAATACCAGGGGTTCAAATTGGTATTGTATCTGTATATATGCGCTCCAGGATGGCCTGATTTTGATGAAATTTCATGCAAAAATACTTAACCTTTAACGAAAGGTCATATTCGCTCACTAGCTAAATCCGCCCGATGGAACACTCTTTTTCGGCGAGATTGACGCGAAAAAAATCATAATGGGCTTTGCGTTTAATGGCTTCCAGGAATACTTTTATGGGTACTTTGACGAGTGAAATCAAATTAAACCATATTAAAGGGAATACCTGAAGAAAAGAAAGCATTTATATATATATATATATATTATTTATTCGTATAGATGACCCAAAATATCAAAATTCCTTTTTTATCCTAGGAGGCATGGGGTCATTAAGCAGTCTTCCTTTATTATACTACTTTATTTATTGGGCCCGACATGTTTCGTGCATCTTTTCTTCGCACCTCTTCAGGGGCACTTCTTGCAAGGAAGTCCTCCCGTTACCAAGTACTCCCTCTGGAGTCCTGCTTAATACTTATTAAGTATTAAGCAGGACTCCAGAGGGAGTACTTGGTAACGGGAGGACTTCCTTGCAAGAAGTGCCCCTGAAGAGGTGCGAAGAAAAGATGCACGAAACATGTCGGGCCCAATAAATAAAGTAGTATAATAAAGGAAGACTGCTTAATGACCCCATGCCTCCTAGGATAAAAAAGGAATATATATATATATATATATATATATATATATATATATATATATATATATATATATATATATATATATATATATATATATATATATATATATATATATATATATATATATATATATATATATATATATATACACACACACACATTGTCTAATTTTGAAGAATTAGTGTAGTGGGAGCGGAACAAGGTTGATAATGATGATCATGAAAATGATAATAAATAAAATAAATAAAGAAATTGTTAAATAAATAACATAAATAAAAATCAAACACACACACACACAAAGCTATGGACTTTTCATGCATGTTCTTCTATTCGAAATCATAATTAATATCCTACAAAAAATGTTTCGTTTTAATTTCTGATAGAACCAATAATCCATATTGAAATAAGCGGATGGAACGAACAAGTTGAAGTACCTCCCATAGCAAACTTTACTAAATTGTGTATGTTTGTGAAACATTGAGACATTCGAAACAAATGATAAAATCCCTATAATACTGTTTATGGTCTTGTTTATTTACTTTATAGCCTTGACTGTTGCGTAATACCAGAACAATTTTTTACAACAAATAGTTTTATTTCAGCCTTATCATGGCGGGGGAGGGGGTATTTTTAGTTTAAGTGTTAACTTTTTTCCTCGAATCGGGCCTTTTCCTTTCTCCATATTTCTTTTACATTTAAATTTTATTTGAATACGCTAGTGAAAACACTATACTAATATAAATAAATTTAAACATATAAATTATAGAATTAGGGGCCTTGAGTTCTAAGGCGCAAGCATTCGATGCCTAAGGTGGTTGTTTCCATTCTCGCTAAAGGTGGTTGCTTTACTTTGAAAAAAAAAAATGACATCAGTACCTGATTAAAATCAAAAATAAATTAGGAACCCCGTTCATTGTTTTGAACCCGTGACCTCCGAACAGTGAGTCATAAACGATTTTGACATAGCCTATGGCTTTGCCCGAATCAAGACCTACATGTGTGCCAAGTTTGATCAAAATCTGTCGAAATGTGTGGATTTGTATAATGGTCTAAGATCCCGATACACCTCGACCTTCATCGAGCTGATTAATGGATGAAAATGATTTTGTATCAAATTAATTATGTCAATAAAGATACTGCAAATGGGTTGTCTAAAAAAATTCATTACAATCATTTGAATTTGAAAAACTCTGAAAAATGAAAAGCGAAAAAAAATACATTGAAATGAAAGGCCCCCTCAAAAGTTGCTTTAGTATGTTACCTAGTTTTCCTAGAAAAAATTGATAGAAATCTATGGGTTTGAGAAAAATGGTTATTACTGTGGGCTAATAACTATTTTTTCATTAGATTTTCAAAATGTCTACGAATATAAGCTTAACGTCTAACTGAATCCATGGCATTAGGGAGGACGTCTTGTCTTCGAGTTCTCATGAGCTGGCACTGCTCCTGGATCCAGTTGATGCGTTCCTCCTTCGTCGTCACGGGCTCTTCAATGTTCCCAATACATGGAAATCTAGAGGATTCAGATCAGGAGGCAAACGAACTGGTCCATAGTGGCCGATAAAACGGTTAGGGAATTCACTCTTCAGCCATTCCACCACCACTCTTCCATTATGAGCTGGGCAACTAACCATTTGAATCCAGAGTAGGTTAATATTTGGTGGATGGGCTTGTGTAATAAACGTTATGTAGTGTGGGAAGGATGGGACATCACCATCATCGTGTGAATTTAAAGAATTTGTTCAGAATGGCTCCTTCATGCTAAAGCACATTTATTGGGTTTGACTTAGAAATCAGAAAAATATTGATCGAAATAGAACTTTTTCTTAAACTACGAGATACCATTTTGAAGCTTATTAAATAATGCAACTTTTGAGGCGGATACAAACCTCTAAGTCTAATAATAGCCGATTAAAAAAATATTGAATAATTTAATAAAACACTAATATTAAACATTCTCATCTACATGGCTTTTAATATAGCTCTTAATTTACATGGTAATATTTCAATAAAGGGTGTTTCTGATTGGAAATTTAATGTAGATTCTAAAAATTTCGTCGTTATTTAAGATACATTGATCGAAAATCTTGAAAACACAGTTTTTCTTTAAAAACAAAAACAGTAGTTTTTAAAATACACAAACGCTTGTGTAGCTCTACTACATTTTCAGATAGAACGTTCATGTTTGTGCCAATAAACTGCAAATGAAGTGCAGAATAAACCCCTAAATTTATGGCATCTCACTGCGGGACACCCTATATATATATATATATATATATATATATGACTATTACCTCGCTGTCGCACGTATTCCCTCGCAGCAATATTTCACTCTTTAAAGCTCGACAACCGGAATTCAGACAGATGCAAGTTACTCATTTCGAGTTACCTGTTAACACGCGACAACCCATGGTTGTGACTGGATAAAAAAGACAACCTATCGTTTGCATATTCTATAGGCTTCATACTTTCGATTGGCATGGAATTTGTCTATTAATCAAAACGATGCAATTTTGAAAAAAAAATAATAAAAAAATTGTAAATTAATCAAATTCTGTAATGAATTTTTTTAGACAACCCATTTGCAGTATCTTTATTGACATAATTAATTTGATATAAAATAATTTTCATCCATTAATCAGCTCGATGAAGGTCGAGGTGTATCGGGATCTTAGACCATAAGGAACAAACACACAGACAGACAGCTGGTAGACGTTTTTGACTTAGCCTACGAGACTTCCCGGATCAAGACCTACCAGTATTCCAAGTTTGGTAAAAATGTGTGGATTTGTATAAGGAACAAACGGACAAACAGTCAAACACGTGATTTATATATATAAATAGATTTATCACAGAATTAGTGTACTTACTCTCAAGGGAATTACTTCCCTTGTTACAAGGAACAACAAGATGCTTTTTCAAAGTATCAAATGTTATAGACCTTCTCAGAAAAAATGTTTTTCATCATGGAAAAACTTCCTCTGCATTACACCATTGTCACAGCAAAAGGGATGTGAGGAAGGAGCTATGACTGATTTCCCTCATCCTCTCTCTTTCCTGATATTCATTATGCTTGTGCATTCCTTCTACTAAGGAAGGTTCTGTTATTTACAGAGGTTAAATCCATGGGTTGGGAAAATCAGCTTTCGAATAGATATTTGTGACGGCAATTTGTAATTTGAGCAACCTTTTTTGTCTTCGATGAACGGAAATTCAATATGTGCTTTTTGAAATGTTTAAATCGCAGAAAAACATTGCATAACAAGCAAAAAAGGCAAAAATAGGCAACGGAAGCCAAAAAAGGCAAAATAAAAATTGTCTTTACACTTCCTAAATGCACGAAAACATATTTATTTCTATCTGATTCTTCAATATATCCATTCTGATAAAAAAGGCATTTTGCCTAACTTCCGGGCTCTAGTGATAAATAATCCACCCTAATATACTGTATCAATTATAAATGGGCGTTAAAATTTCAAATTAATAATGAATGTGGTTCTCTTAATTCCAATTATTATTGGATAAATTATGTATTAAAATAATTATTAAAATTTGTTATAACCTTTGCGATTCTGGGAAGATTAGCTTATTTTACCTGCGAGATTTTAGTTAAAATAACTGAACTCACCGTTCCTTATATATTTTAATGAGTATTTTCGAAATACAATAAAAATAGAGGAGTTGCCTATAGACCTAAGTTGGCGAAGTTTTGCCGATTATTTGATTTTTACGAAATTTAATTGCTTGTTTAACATAGCTCGTTTAAAACAGGTTTCACATCCACTGTCCTTAACTGGTTAAATAAAAAGTGAAAGGAAAAGAGAGGCGAAAGAAAAGAACGATTTTTTTTTTTTTTTTTTTTTTTTTTTTTTTTTTTTTTTTTATGGTTCATCTTTATATCTATGCAAGTTTGATTTACTCGTAAACAAAAAGGGGATTAACTTGACATTGTTTGAATGGATTGTACTTCATAAGGTCTGAGTTTGTCTGCCCAGTGAGTCAGAGGGGTACTGTTCAGGGATCACAGATCCACCTGAACCGATCTAAATCACGATATAAATCATATGGTGTGACGTGAAAACAAGTGAGAGAGAAACACAAAAAGAAAGTGCAGGCATCAAAAGTGAAACACAATCTATTCAAGACAATCTATCAAGAAAAAGACGATTTTATTCCTTCCTACCCTCGTTCAGTTCCATCATAAGTGAGTAGGAGAAGAAAACTACCCTGGCGAGGGAGGAGGGAGAGAGGGCCGGCCAGCAACAAACTGTAACATTTTCGAACCCAATTATGTGAGTCCGCCACCATTTAAGCTCAATTCATGTAAATTTGTGTTTTCAATATATTTCAATTAATTTCATTCAAAATACAGTCCACTCTCATTTATTTATAAACCACCCTAAGCATTTTCAGGTTTAGAGTAATATTCAATTCATTTTAGCGCGGTTCCTCCCTCCCCCATAGGGAAGAACCCCGCTTATAGGGTTGATACAATGAAACAATCCGGAAGTGCCGACTAGAAAATTTCGCGTTTCAGAACCCCTAGAGACCGAAAATAACGGTGGTTCAAATTTGTATATATATATATATATATATATATATATATATATATATATATATATATATTTGTCTGTTCGCTCTCTAGCTAGAAGACGAATGGTCCGATTTTGATGAAATTTGGTACAAAAATCCTTCGTCCAACTTGAAAGGTCAAGTTCGTTAACGAGCAAAATCCGTCTACTGGAAGATGGCGTTTGGGGCGAAATTCGCGCAAAAAAAATCGTAACGCTTACGTTTTGTGAGTTCATAAGCTTCTAAGTACTCGTTTTATATGATTCCTGGGCTAGGAAAACGAATGAAACCATTTTCAAGGCGATAGCTTTAACCGTTTTCGAGAAAATTGGAAAAATATTTTTTGAATACCGTTTTTGGTTTGGGTACTTAGAATCATGGGATTCAGTTGAAACATTTTCTGCATGTTCTACTTTCATCAAAACTAATATGTTGAAATTTTGGTTACGTTTGGAGTTAAGGAAGGGTTAGAATAAAATATTTTATTAACAGACTTAAAAAGTTTTGGTAACTTTGTATATTTTCCTTAATATCTCGAAAAAGGTTGAGAATCTTGGTAAACGAAAGAATACCATTAGAAAGCTTACTAAATGCTCTACAAAAAAGGTTCTAATGAAAGTTTTGATTAGGCGATGTCAATCGGAGAAATAAGTGCTTAAAACATTAAAGTAATTGATTTTGCTTATTCGAACTGTTCTTTTTGTCTGTTTTTATTCCTTGTTATTTTTTAATTGCTTATAGTTGGATAATGTATTTTACAATAAAACAGATTAGGCAAAATAAGAAAAACAATTCATTGTTAGAAATATAGCTTGCCAAGAGAAAAAGATTCGTTGACGTCTTTTGAATATTTTCAATTGCCTTTATGCTGTTGGTTTTTTTATTTTATTTTTTAATTGATTTTATCTGTAGAATTATTACTATAGTAAAAGAACACAGGAATGTGTGAAAATATTTGATATTTTCCAATTCATTGAAACGTATGAAATGAAGTATCGGTAGAAGAGGATTCTAGGGTCTTGCGGACCTGACCCCAGGTATAGCCATAAAACCCTTTGAACAAAGGCCGAGGAAAATATTATCTGTTTCTATTCTATGCTTTTCAAATGAGAATAGGGATATAAACAGGAACCCGTGGTCTAATGGCTAGCGCCTTGGATTCATAAGCGGGAGATGGTGGGTTCGATTCCCAACCTCCGGCAGGAATTTTATCATCCCACGGCTCGCTGGTGAAATTCCTAGCTACACCCTGGATGTCGGCGCTAATGACCTAGATGTAGATGTGTCGTAAAAAAAAAAAAAAAAAAAAAAAAAAAAAAAAAAAAAAAAAAAAAAAAAAAAACCTGGAACCGCGCTAAGATGACGCAGTTCCTGCGAGTCGGACTTTTATAGATTGAATTACCTAGCCTGTTCAGATACTATGCCCTGTAAGTGCTCA
>OX328128.1:51506313-51584548 GCA_946811695.1 Gonocerus acuteangulatus | reverse complement strand
AACTTATCTATGTCGTACTAATTAATTATGAGGTGTAGGTATAGAAATTATGATGAAGAATAGTAATCTATAATTTTTGATAGAAAAATAATGTCAAGCCATTTTTGCTTTAAGTATAAACTCGAAGGGAGGAGGTTCGAGGATTACTGCGATCTCTTAGGGAGCGTTTTCATCAGACAGTTATTGAGAAATATTTAGGTCAGCCAGGAATTGTAAACTGTAAACAATTTATGTCTGAGATATATATTTCTATCACGAGCAATAAGGCTGCTTTTACATCTGACACTTCTTGCAGATAATATATCACAGGTTTCGAATATAATAATTTTGGTAATTATATATCCGACACCTGAGAATTATTTCCGGCGAGAAGTGTCAGATGTAAACGCACCCTTAGTTTATATGTATTTCACTCTTACTTTTCGACATGGGAAGAACATCTGTGTCTGATACCCATTCCGATTTCACCCTCAGTGAATTGACTAATAAAACGAAGCATATTATGCTATTTTAAATAATTATAAACAGTTATCAATGACATCCGAATACAGAAGGAAGTAACTGAGATAGATTTTCGGCAGTTAACTTGAATTATGTGGGCAATAATTGGTCCCATTTGTTTTAATCGCCATTGATACTATTATTTATTTATGTTATGGCCATAAAGTGTTGTACAATTGTTTGCGAAAGGGTTTGTAGATCATTATTGTTGTTTTTAATCATCAGTAGTAAACAATTGGTGGGATATTTTGAAAATAACGAATGTTTCTAGAAGTCGCACATACCATGGAGGTGTAAGTGATTAAGTATTGTACTCCAGTAGTGGGGAAGGTGTGTAAAGCCGGGCTTTACAATGATTGCTAGGGGTGTCGGAACAGGTGGGGAAGGGTTGAATCAGCCACGCGCCGTCCCACTTACCACCTTCTGTCAATCCACCTCCCACCTGTCAGGCATTCCATTCTCTCTCTCTCTCTCTCTCTCTCTTTTTCTCTCTCTCTCTCTCTCTCTCACACTGACTCACACGCTCACTCACTCACACACACACACACACACAAACACACACACACACACACCTCTATATCGTTCTGTCTCTCCCTCATACACGCACAAACGCTCGCGAACGCACATACACACATATGAAAACCACAACCGCTAAGTACTCCCTCCAACATCCGATCGAATGTGAGTGAATCATTCTTAAAGATTCCTTTTTTTTTAATGCTTTAACTACTGCCTCTGTGTAAGTCGAGCAGCATTAAATGGCCGATCAGTGGTTTGTATTAATTAAAATTACTTGGGAAAATTTTAATTGCCTATTTAAAAATAAATATATTAAACCTTTGAGCTATATACCCTAATCACTTAATTTTTAAATCCTTATTTTTTTTAGAAAAAATCCGGGATTCTAAACCAGATTCTCCTTTGTACTCTCAGATTCGTTGCCTATCACACTACCGGTTTAAGTTAGGCAGCTTGTTAAAACATTCTAGGTGTACTTAAACAGAACCTTGTATGACTCTAACATTGTCTTCGTACTACCATATTTCTGTAGAACTATCGAAAATCGAGGGACAGGGGGTCTGGACTATTTCTTCATTCTCTACATTGTAGCCATATTAACGCCAAAAATATAGCTTTTTTGAAATCCAAGAGGTATTTAACTTCATTTATTAACCTTTCCCTATAAAAGTCACAGTTTGTCGGACTTTTTAATTTGAACCTGCTGACTTATGTTTTGTTAAAATAGATTAGTACTCGTATTTCTTAAGGAGATTGTAAAGTATTTAGATGGAATTTGATGGGGAAAAAATATTCGGTAAACGTGGGCAGAACTAGTTTTGAAACCATTCACCATAAAGAACACCCACTCTTAAGTTTCGGAGCGTCGTTTCCACAATTTCCGAATATTATTCTCTAGAAGCTTAACATTGGGTAGATTCAAAAACTTCCTCTGGCAATCTACTGCTATTCTCCATAATAAATGATCTCTTTATTTAAATTGCGTCATCCTAACGCATTTATCCCTAGTGTTAATTGGAGAGCCTGAAATATCATAAAATAACAATAGCTTGGATGTAATTAAACCAAGCTATTATTTGAATATCCAGTTGAAGGAAAATGATGTTGATATCTCACCATAATATCTGCTGTTGATGAATTATGCTGAAATAGCCTAGTTCTGCTGAGGATTCTATCGGAGCTGGTGGTGAGAGTTGGGAGAAAGCTGGCTGGTTGGTCGATACAGACCGGGGTCATTACCTCCTCTCTGTAGCTTGTAGGCCCGATATTTTTTCCGCGAGGCAGAACTTCAAAATGTGAATTTTTAATATAACAAATATAATTTTGGAATCTTTTAAATGTGGTGAAAACCCTCGAAATATTTGTTGGTAAAAGTTTAGCACAGCCATTTCTTCTTTAGTAGATTGAAGAAAACTTAAATCAATTACTCTTGTGTAGAACTTTCCACTATCTATTTTAACAGTGAAAAAAATATTATCATTTTTATAAGAAATAAGTTTATCAATATCCAGCGCGAAAAATGTGACAACATTATCGATGTTCAGCATATTCTTGTTGACTGCCCAGCGTGGAAGCTACATAAACTTCCCAATGTTCTTGAGTTCCTCTTGTCGAAAAAGGAAGTCTCTTTGAAAAAATTATTGAGAGTATTATTGAAAGACTTGAAACTTTATAATCTGATTTAAATAATAACTTAAATGTCGACTGTATTGTTTTGATTTATTTATTTTGTATGATTGGAAGTATTTATTTTCTCAGCTTAGGGTGGGTATGAAACTTGTTTGAATGTGTATTTACGTATGTTGTAGAGCCTGTTTTGAAATGTAAATTTGTGAATAGTCTCTTCAGGCTTACATGTAGGTTTAATGTTAGTTCTGAAATATGTTAAAAGGAACTATTATTCATTGTACATAATACCTTTAAACTTAGTTAGAATTATGTCGCAAATGAACTAGGCCTGCATTTTATTAAATGCGGCGTTACAATGTCTTCATCATGTCGTTGATACAAATGCAATGTATCGAATGCGAGAAGTGGTTGGTACCTTATAGATGACTTTATATATATTTTATCTTATGATATATTTTAATTAAACTTAATGAAAATTCGTGGGTTGATTTTCTGTAATTGATAATTATTTTTCTTTAATTTTCGAGAGATTGCCACAACGTACATCAGTCCAACGGCAATCAGAAATATTGAATATCAAAAATGCGTTTTTTTACATTCGATACTTTGCATTTGCATCGACGATATGTTGAAATAAGACCCTTGCCAAACCGGAAACGCACGAATATATTGTAAACAACATGGAAACATGGGCAAGAAAACAAAATAACAAACTGAGGGAAATAAACTAAATTGGGATCGGACCTTCTACAACGGACTCAATACGTGAAACGTTTTACGAGACTGAATTGGACATTCGTTGCTGACACGTTAACATTTAATTGTCCGACGGCATTGGGTGTGTCCTCATTAAATTTTAATAAAGAGACAGGATTGTCCTACATGTTCTGTAATGCATTCAGATCTCACTATTATACACATATTGACTGCCAAGGACAAAGCTGTACCAATCTGTTGGCAATCTGACTTCACTATCTAAGACATAGTTAACTGATTACAAGAAACTGTAGGGTTTAAACTTACCATGGGTGTATATAGAAAATTATTTCGGGTGTATGGAATACTAAAAATCTAGAATAGTTAGCCAACTAAAACAGTTAAACCCCAAAAGAATTATTTTTTCTGAACTAAATGATCTTTATTTATTTTTAAGGTTTTTATGACATATTTTTACCGACTAAATGGAAATTTGGGGAGTGGAATGTTCGAACTAGACCGGACATGGTTAGGCAATCCAACCGCAGCTGCTTCAGGAGAAACATTTATTTTCTTAGTAGAAACCCAAGTTCCTCCCTCTAAAAGGAAACATGTATGCCTTCATTGAGTTCCATTCAATAAAATACCACGAAACAAATGTTTATCTGTTTAGGAGGGGAAGTTTTCTAGAAACCCTCCAGCTCCAGTTCCGAGATCTGTCACTCATACCTCTCGGAGACCATAGGATGAGGGAGAGTCTACTGCATATGTAAAATATTTTATACGCACAGGATGTTCCAAAACTGGCATGCGTTGTGCTGAAAAATTAACTCTCTTGCCATATGGATACTATGGTAAGGGGGGGGGATACACACATTTTTAAAAATTTCGGGGGGCTACAGCCCCTTAACCCCACCCCCCTTATACACGCCCATGAAACTTACCAAACGACAAGAACGAAACTTACCACGGATGACAATCCCTTTATAAACCTGACAATCAAACATCTTAAAAAAAAATAGTTTATCCCCTTTATGACAAGGTTAAGTGAAATATACTCGTAGTTAATAGAGTGA
The DNA here is from genome assembly GCA_946811695.1 of Gonocerus acuteangulatus. Classification (NCBI taxonomy): domain Eukaryota; kingdom Metazoa; phylum Arthropoda; class Insecta; order Hemiptera; family Coreidae; genus Gonocerus; species Gonocerus acuteangulatus. The sequence continues at coordinate 51,580,127 of OX328128.1, read as the reverse complement.
AATTATTACATAATTCCTAACAACCTTTTACACTAGTACCGTATAATACCATCACGTCTGAAAACAATAACTCCGTGATGTTAAGATGCAATTAGATTTACTGCGTTTATGGACAGTTACCTGTATATATCAATTTTAGGCTCAAAATAAAACCCGTCTACCTAATTCTGTTGGGCTTACAATTCAACCGAAACCTTTGACAAAAAAATTATTCCATAACTTATGTCGACTTGATTTATAAATTATAGTCCAAATCGCAGAACATGCGTCATCATAGCGCGTTTTCAAATCATGCGTATCCCTGGTGTCATTTGGAAAGCTTGGGATAGAAACTCTTGATATTTTGTAATTAAACCTAACATTTATAAAATCATTTTAATACAACAAAAAAGTGGCAACTGCTTCATCTTAGAGCTTTATATCCCTAGTTCCATTTGTAAAGGATTAGTAACAGTTATTGGTAAGATTTGATCTTTCTTTTACAATTATAAAATTATTTTAGGCGCCTCAACAAGAAACTGACTGTATCCTATGCGGAAATTACCGTGTCTTTCTCAACGTTCGCTCTAGGAGAACACCATGATCAATATCATTATAATTTTTTTACTTTATTTAATTAAAATACTCATTTAACTGTAATTCACACTTAACTAAAGAAAAAGAAACAGTTAAAAAGTGGATTAAACAGAGACAAAAAAGCTTTTAGAAGAACGTATTTCCAGACTGACATCAAGATGTTGCTCCAAAGTTGCTTCCGAACCTTTTTTTCTGGAGAATTTAGTACCTAAGCTTTCGAATGGCCATTTTCCATGATTCTCCAACCGTTTTCGAAATATTTCAGAAAATATACATAGATACCCCGAAACTTCATCATATCAGTTAATAAATGTTTTTTTTTCTAATACTTCCTTTTCTCCAAAATCATTGGAGAAAAGGAAGTATAAGAAAAGTAACCAAATCTTCATTTTGGTTACTTTTTTTTTAAAGTAACCAAAATTTGCTAATTATATGAATTTCAAACATGTTGAAAATATTAAAACAGCTTCCCACGATTCTAAATGACGAAACCGAAAATTACTTACATAAATTAGTTTTATACAATTTTCTCGAAAACGGTTACTGATTTCGCCTTGACGCCCCAACTTTTTGAAGAATATACTTAGGTTTGGAGCCGGACGTTATTTATATACAGTGGAGTCTCAGTTATACGAAACTCAGTTATACGAAGAATTTTTCGTCCCCAGGCGAAACTCCATTTAATATTATGTAATGGATTATTCACTCATGTGATATTCACTTATCCGCAACATTCACTTATACGAAAGCTAATTTGTTAACCTGGTGAAAATACTATTCAGTTATACGAAGAGACAACAGCTTTTCCACGAAATGTTTACAGACTTACCAGTGACTTAAACCCACCAGTCTCTCACTCATCTCAGTTCTTCCTTGTCATTCCAGTAGTCCAGCCGTGTTCTATGCACTCACCCTTGTGTGATTTCCTTCGTTTCCGCACTAATAACACGTGCCAGTGATTCAACCCCCCCTCCACTATCTCGTTTTTCACTTCTTTACGCAGTAGTCTTTCTAGTAGCCATGTTCTATTGTGCTTTCATCTTTTAAAATGAATAAAAACACTAGAACAAAACTTTTGCTTGTATTCAAAATAAAAAAAGGTACTTACGTATTAGCGTCAAAGCAGGTTAAAGAGTCGGGTCTCAGAGAGCTGGATCAAGGAGTCAAATCAGTTTTTGCCAATATGGCGACGGGATTATCAACGATTTGGGTTAACTAGAGTTATGATATAACCTTTAGCTAGCGAAAACGCGTAGCACTTATTTTAATAGCATAATTGCTATGCGTTTCCGCTCGCTCAAGGTTATATCAAAACTCTAGTCAATCCAACTCGTTGATAATATAGATCAAGGATGGTTTTTCGCTGGATAATGGACTGATAAACAATTTAGCATCGCTTCGAAACAGTAGCTTTCATCCTTGCTATTCTGATGTCGCTAACTCGCACAAAAACTGAAATCGCGTAACTAAAAAAACAACAACAATTGTGTGGGTAAATAAAGCACAAATGAATTGCGTTAAAAAGACAAAGGGAACAAGATGGTTACTATAAACACAATAGATGATATCTCTGATAGTGATTGACCAATAGAAATGCGTTATCCATGATCCAGATCTCTGAACGAGACCCGCCTCTTTAACCTGCTTTGACGCTAATACGTAAGTACCTAAAAAAATACTGAAAGAATTTTATGACAACACCAACGAAACGAAATTAGACATGTAGTTAAACGGTTGAAATTACCTTTGTCAACCATTGCAAATATTATCGGTAACAGAAAAGAAATGGGTCGTATTTGGTTATGTACAAAACAAACAAATGTGTACAAACAATAATATTGCAACTTTTTTATGAAGAATTTATTTTAGTCACGCAACCTAGTACTATTCAGTTATACGAAGTGTTCACTTATGCGAAACATTTTCAGTGCCCCCTCAAATTCGTTAGAGTGAGAAGTGAGACTCCACTGTATATCCATGATGAAATATTTCAACTGCACAGAGCGTTACTGTAATCCGTTGGCCCAAAATGATATTTTGACTCCTTAATAGATTTTAAACTCTTATAATGGGTTTACATCTGACACTTCTCTCAGGAAATATATCTCAGGTGTATAATAGATGGATAATTATCATAATTATTATATCCGACACCTGAGATATATTTCCTGAGAGAAGTGTCAGATGTAAACGCACCCTTATTGCTCGTGATAGAAATATATATCTCAGACATAAATTGTTCGCAATTTACATTAGTCACAATGTCTGTCTAACATAAATATCCAGCAATAACTATCAGATGTAAACGCACCCTAAATCAGAGTTCTCTTCTTCCGTCTCTATCTAACTTTGCAATCCCAACGGCCCACGGTCCCCATTAATAGATAGATATTACTTCAGTTATTGTCGAAGGTAGTAACATTAACAATAACTTTTCGTTTTCATCTGTACTATGATGATTTGTCTTGTTTATTGTTGTGAAGGCCGTGTGGCCTTAAGTGTTAAAGCATCTGTACTCATTGCCTAAGATGGGTTCGATTCCCATTAGGGGCGATGGCTTTTCTTTCTAATAAAGAAAGGGTACCAGTTCCAAAAAATCGCTTTCATTTATAAGTAGATAATTTATTGCACAGTATAAACACACTCTTTGCTTAGTCTTGAATTAGAATTCTTTTAATCGCACCATTACTCAATGTCTGTCAAATCCATTTTTTTATGAGTGGCCTTTAAAAAGTGCATTCCAACAGTGAAGCAACTGAATTTTCATTCCAAATGGAGGTAATATATATCATTGACTGATAAGCTATCGCTTTATGTTTGGTTCACAGAAAGTAAGGTTTGGATCGATGGAGGAGTGTTGATAATGCTTGTCTGTGATAAGTACTGATAAGGCGCAGATGCAGCTGGCGTGTTTACCGGAAGGACCTTGGCACAGGTTCTAGTTTTCGCCACCAGTGTCGCCTTCTCTCTTTCTCTCTCTCTCTCTCTCTCTCTCTCTCTCTCTCTCACACACACACACACACACACACACACACGCCCACAAGCGCCTCCACTTAAAGCTTCAACGTGTACTCTTCGTTGACGTGTAGAGAAGGAAAATTTGTGCACTCTGGCCGATTGGTTGGTTAAAAACGTTATTAGACCAACAGAGATACAGAAATAAAGCACTTTCTATGCATCTTCTTTTGCGTAAACATCCATCATTTCTAGTGTGCTCGAGGTAAATTTTAATCATTTGATGTATTAGACTAACCAACTATTTCATGCTAAGCTTTGTTTTTATATCTTCTTCCCTAGCTTCGGCCTAAATCCTCTCCGTACTTGTGCTGTTTTTTCTTTCAAATTACTCAAGAATTATCAAAATTAGTTCTATTCAATATTTTTTATTTATTAAAAGCGTATATTTTAAGCCAATGATTCTTAGAAATAGTGACAACATTTCAAATATCTTGCCATGGCTGGTTTGTTGGTCAAACACTTTTCTCGTATGTATTGTCTCATTGATAAACAAAACGGAAATTTATCATGAAACTGGTTGACTTTTCTCTGATAATTTTGAGCAACTTATTGAGAAATTGTGGCGTCACAATAAAGTATCAGTTCCTGTTATTTTCGTACATTGGCAGATTTTTTTTTTTTTTTTTTTTTTTTTTTTGTTTATTGTTAGAGTAGTGAATTGGCCGCATTGTATCGGCATTGTAATGTAGTTCCTTGTGAATGAACGACTCCTAGTTGAAGAATCGGAACTAGCGGTCGGATCTAGGGTTGCCAACGGTTTTCCGGCTAGACACTCGTGACCTACTTCCTTCAAGGTTGGTAGTACTCCTGTTACACCGTCCTATTTACAGTTTTATTATTCTCAGTTATGTATTATGTAGTCCATAACAAAGAATAGTACATTGTTGTTTTGTTTTGTTTTTTCGAATTTTAATGAATTATAATTATAGGTATAAAATATTCAAAACTATCCATTAAAATCCTATGACGCATGACTCGTTTTGCATCTCGTCCGCTGTTCCTCGTTAGCTGTCTTGCCAAATAACAGATTTACTTCAATATATAAAGAGAAACACACCGTTTAGGCGATAAGTCAAGAGACAGATGGGATTCGGCTCAGAGAAAACGCCAGATTTCCAGAAAAATATGAATTTAGAACGTTTCGTCGTGTGCTTTTTGTCAGCCACCTTCAGCGAAGAAGTAAATACACAAAATTACTAAAGCATAATTTTAAGTCATAAAAATATTCTAGAAAACATTTTTTTTGTGTGCATAGTAAGCAAACAAAGATTTTTTCTAAACAATTAAAAACAGTCTTAATTAAGCTTGCAATAAGATCAGTATAAAACTAGGTACTGTTTTCAATTGTCCGAAAAAACGTTTCTCACATAGTATGTACATAAAGAATTTTTTTATAAACTATTTTCATGATTTAAAATTATAATTAGATACTTTTTTTGATTATCTTGTTTTGTAATTGTGTATTTTTATTTTTTGGCTGCAGAAGGGCGTAAAAGAGCAAGGCGAATATGTCCAAAATTTGTTTTTTTTTTTTCTGAAAATCCGACGTTTTCACCTAGTCGAATCTTAACCATTCCTTGACTAATTAGGTACAATTTTGTTTGGTATCATTTATAAATCTGTCTTGACTTTAAATAAGTCTGCATACCATGAAAATTGTCTTATTTTCTATCGAAAAGCGGCTTCCAAGTCCCCTCTGTTAATCAGCAACCCTCGACATAGAAGTAGTATATTTGGTAATGGAGCCAAAATATAGCACTCAAATATGTCTTTGTGAAAAGTACTTTTGATGTTGATTTATTATATATATATATATATATATATATATATATATATATATATATATATATATATATGTATGTGTGTGTCTGTGTGTTTTATAATTTGGATTGATAGTATAAATGAAAGGTGGGAAATAAAAAACCATAAATAAAGTATACAACTAGGTTTTTATTTTTATGTGTTTAATTTTTATAATACACTTAAATCTTAATTAATAATCAATTTGGCCACTTACCTCCATACCATTACCCTGATATCCAGTATTTTAATTCTAATGAAAATAATCGATACACGTACAAAAAAAAAATGTATAATATGTAATTGATGGGGTCGGGGCAAAATAGTGCCAAGGAACATTTTTAACTAAGGTAGCTGCTCTATGTTGGATATTATGTGGGACTATCAATCTTTGATGCAAATACTACTAAAATATGACTACAAGGGCTGTATACTACGTAATCTTGTTACCTCTAACCATTATAACTGATAGTCCCACATAATATCCAACATATATCAGCTAGAGTTAAGTTTTATTTAAACTGTTGTTTGCCTCTATTTTGCCACGACCCCTTCAATTATAATCGTATTTTTTTTTTTTTTTTATTTTTTTTATTTTTATTATTTTTTTTTATTTTTTTTTTTTTTTTATTTTATTTTTTTTACGTTTTTAAATTGGAAATTATTAGCACTTTCCTCCGAAGGAAAGTAGCTTTGAGGTTGCTCCCATGACGGAAGTTTTGAAAATGTTTTCGAATATTTATCGATCCTACCTAGTAGACACCGAAAATGACCCCAGTTGTATAATGTATATATATATATATATATATATATATATATATATATATATATATATATATATAGTTATATATATATGTGTCCGTTAACACGATACAGGCCAGCGTTTTTATTTTTTCGCCACGAAACTTGGTATGTAGTATTCCCCCCATCAAACGATTGAACTGAGTTCGTTAACCAACAAAAGTCCATCCGGTGGGAGGGTTTACTCCGGAGCCAAAGTAGTTATTTGTCAATACCAGTCGTAATTTTTGAATATTTCAACGAAACTCGATATTCGTTGTGGTCAACTGAAGAGAAAAATTTGTTGTTAAAATAAACTAAATCGGTTGACTAGAAGGGAGTGTTTGCTCCGGACAGAAATTACTAATTTATACCGGTCGTAATTTCTGCTGTATTGTTACGAAACTCTTTATACGTCCTGGCTATCTAATAAGAAAGAAGTGTAGTGAAAATGAACTAAATCAGTCTATTGGAGGGGGGGGGGGGGGTTACTTTGTACTATGTTTGAATTGAATTCTTCCGGCAAACGTAGGCTCGCGAAACTCACCAAGATCAATAGATCAAAATGTTTAGTTTTTTGTATTTATTACGTAGTGTAGTACTTCGCATACAAAAAACTCTGGAAGGAAATTAATTACAAAATTAATAATTGAAACAGCTGCTCATAACAAATGCACTCGACCCTACCCAATTCTGAGGATAAATTTAATTCTAAATAAAAATTCTAAATTTAATTCTAAATAATTTAGAACAGTAATTTCTTGTTGTACTGTTACAGTCATTTGTTTTGGAAGGGTTGATATAATGTTTTTATATCATCGTACGTCTTGGTTTGTTTCTATGATAGGTTTCTTTAAAATAAAGATTCAAGGAGTAAATAACAGGCGGCGTTTACAGAGGCCTGTTTTATGACACTAATGTTGCCTGGCTTCTTAACCCTGGATTGACACTGCCATTGACATCTACGTTAATGACACCGTGGGGTAAATTTTACCCCATACTTTGAAAATATATAAAATAAATAAATTTCAATTTTTTTCTTTTGCTTTTTTATACAAGAGCAACGTGTAGAGCAGGAAAATCAAGAAATAAATTCAATCAGGAATAAATCTGCCGAATATTAATTAAAATTCACAAAATTGCTAGGAAATCTAAAACTCAATATTATTTATACACCAAATAATTATCCTGTAAACATTTTACTAATCCGAAAATATTTTTGCGAACAATAAACTAGAATGATCAAAAGCCAACAAAAATAGGAACTTAAACTTAGGAATAGAAAAATACAATATTCTGTCCAATTGAGACATTTAACACATTTTGGTGATCGGTGTGCATGGCCCTTTGTACACACAGAACATTACGTTTTCGTCTTCCTAAATGTTTTCTGTTACAAAATAAACATTTCACATGTTTGTACAAGATAACGAAAGATGTTGAAGGTCCATCAGGAGTTGATTCATCTTCCAAAACAACAAGCACCAGTGTCTTCAGTGGTTTTGGTATGTTCTCCAATTGGACACTAACAGCCCAAATTGGTAGCCCAAATGAAAGAGAAAATGTTTTCTGGGCAGTTTTCAGGCCATTTTGTCACCCTGAAAGCCGTAACATGAAAGTGATTGACCCGTGAAGATTTATCAGATGAGCGAAAAAGACATACGTTAACTACACCGTGGGGTAAAAAATGCCCCATACACATCTCGCGACTTTCTCATGCAGCGATTAGGAGAGAACTGGTGTTTATATTAGGTGAAACCAGATAATATACTTCCGATTATTTAGGAAGAAGGAGGGAGTCTCTAAGATTTACAGAATAAGAAACACGCCTTAGTATAATGTGTGGGATATTTTTCACCCCACGGTGTCAATCCAGGGTTAAAACTATGAAGTACAGCCGCCTTTCTTTTGGTACGAATCTATGAATTAACTACACCATGACGTGTTATGAACCCCGGTAGGGAATTTGACAACTCTCATGAGCGTTGAAATTAAATATTCTAACATAAATAGCTTCAAAAGTAATTTTACAAAAATTGTTAAATTTAAGACAATAGTATTAGAGAATAGAGACGTGCGCAAGAGTTGGCGCGCGGGCGGGGACTAAGTGCAGTAAATCAACAAACCATCAATCCACCAGCTGGTCCAGCCACTGACTACCGCCCCCAGCGGTGGTTGGAGGTGTGGCGAGAGAATTCAAGATGGCCGCTGCTAGGGGGAGGGGTAAGGCGGAGTCGGGAGGCGTGGCTAAACTAGCGGCCATGTTGGTGACGCCCTCTCCCCTGGGAAGTGCTGCCTCCGGCGGTTAGAACCGGAACTATCTCCACCATAACTTACCCCTCCCACATAGTCATTGTTTTCCTTCCTTCAGATCTAATTGATGGTCCCTTTATTATTTCCTCTTCTCCCCTCGTAAATATCCCAAACAATACTTATTTTTTTTATTAAACGAAGCAATGTATCAATAGTAAGATTAAATTATTCTTTCATTTCAATGTTGTACTATCAGTATCCTCTATTTTGATCCACTAAAGTTGATGCAATAAAAAAAAAGAAAAGAAATCCTTCTTTATGAACTATAATGCTTATGGTGTGATTTAGAGAAGCAGGAAGACACTATTCAATGTAGCGATACCCGAATGACGTTTTCTCATCGTGTATGGTCCATTCTAATTATATGCCTGAACTTTCTTGTGTGAAATTGGTTGGGCTTCAGAATGGTCACCTTCGGCAATTTCTTCAACTAGTATGCTTTCCGCTTTGTATTATAAATGTCTACTTCATAAGACATGTTCCACTTGGTTTAACTGGAATTTCCTTTTAAAAATATTTTAGATTTGCTTACGATCGTTAATTTCAAAGAGTCTAGACTTGCAGAAGTTCGACAACTTGTATTATTTTTTGGCGTTTTCTAGTAGTGGGGTTGCTTAATTGCAGTGTTGTAAGACTTTGTGCAAAATTAAGAAGTTTTTTGGAAAGACGAATTTTCTTCGCTTTCGGGACTAAATTAATACCCACTACCGGAAAATCTCAAAAATGATTACAACTTTTTTGCTGAAATTTAGTACAAAAATACCTTACATGATTAAGAGGTCAAGTACGTTAACTGCCTTCAGGAAAAAATGTTTTCCGTCATTTGGCATGGGGAATGAAATGGGAAAAAAAGGCCGCCCCTATCCAGAACGGTTTCCAAAAAAAAACAAAAACGTAAATCTAAAATTTTCTTGGGATTTTCTTAAACATCTTGAAACCTGTTAGGAAAAATTAGTCAACGTAAGTTATCTATTCGAAAGTTTAATAGGTACATATCCTACAAAAACGGTTCTTATGTGTATTGGTAATATAGCTATCTCATTCAGATAAATCATTGCTGAAAATTTGATTTTTTTTTTTTTTTTTTTCATTTAAAAGTAAAATCAATAGCTTAGTCAAACAAGGTAAGTAAGTTGAGAGGGAGGGGTATGTAATTTCCGTTAAGAATTATGTGTTTCTTGTGCATTTTAGCGCCTAAAATCTTGGTTTTCATTGTGATTTCATTTCACAAGGTGTTAACACAATCTATTTCTATACCAAGATTTCCAATTGAATACGGGGATAAGACTGGAAATGCGCTATGATCACGCAGCTCCTGCGAGTCGGACTTTTTTAATCTATTGCATTTTTTAGTTTTTTGTTGCATTTGTGCTCACATAAGTGCTTTACGATTCCAAAACTTTTTTACCCGATGTATCGGGTGCAAAAATATATTTTTGGTGAAGGTAAAATTTTGATTAAATATTTATTACAATTTACGATGTTTCATAAAATTTCTTGAGTTATTTTTTTGACTTAAAGATGAGGAAGAGCTTTTAAAGTGTCTGGCAAAAAAATAATTACGCCTGTAATCGATCAAAACAAAAAAAATGACATTAACTCTGTTGTGACACCATTTCATTTGCATAGCTGGCAACAGGCCCTGGTTGTGTGAAGCCAAAAAATTAAAATTATCTCCGTGCCATTGACGTGAGATTCTATATATAATGTAATATTTATATTGGGGCTTGGCAAAATACCAAACAATTTTATAGTAGATTAAGAATACGTTTATCCTTTTATTATAATCCCTCGACCTTTCCTCCAGTTATAACTTAAAACATAGTTTTTATGAAGAATATTTTAGGAGCAAGCCTGTATGATTCAATGTTAGGAACAATTGTATTATTCGGGCGTTTCCGACCAGAAGGGAGAACTGTGCGCTGTGAACGGTAAAATAAACAGAAAAACATCAACTGGCGGCCTCGTCCTTCTGGTTACTTAAATTGGTGGCATGGATTTATATATGTCTATAAATATGCATTTTAAAAACAATTGTAAACATAAGCCCTCATATAACCCATGACGGAATGCAAATACCAGGTCATTCAAAAAGTCCTGTCGTTTTTTTGGGGGAAATTATAAATAAATAAATATTTTCAAATAATCACCTTTATTCATCAAAATATCCACCGTTACAGTCGGTAACCTTCTCCCAACGAGATGGTAAAGCCCAAATTCCTTCCTTAAAAAACTGTTGATTTTTACTGCAAAAATAAGTGGTCAGTTCGTGAATTAGGTTGTCACGGTCTTCAAAACATTTCTGTCTCAGATTGTTGTCGAGATCTCTGAATAGGTGATAATCAGTGGGTGACAGGTCAGGGGAATATGGTGGGTGAGGCAAAACTTCCCAGCCTATTTCTGTCAATTTTTGACAGAAATTTGAAAAATTGACAGAAATTTTAAAAATTGACAGAAATAGGCTGGGAAGTTTTGCCTCACCCACCATATTCCCCTGACCTGTCACCCACTGATTATCACCTATTCAGAGATCTCGACAACAATCTGAGACAGAAATGTTTTCAAGACCGTGACAACCTAATTCACGAACTGACCACTTATTTTTGCAGTAAAAATCAACAGTTTTTTAAGGAAGGAATTTGGGCTTTACCATCTCGTTGGGAGAAGGTTACCGACTGTAACGGTGGATATTTTGATGAATAAAGGTGATTATTTGAAAATATTTATTTATTTATAATTTCCCCCAAAAAAACGACAGGACTTTTTGAATGACCTGGTAGATAGCAGTACAGGTAATGAATCCTACCAATGCGTATACTGAGACGTCTAAATGAGGTGTCAACTTTCTAAACAGGACCATCCTTTCTATCCAAACTTTCCAGATTTAACAAAAAACGTCTAACAAGGGGAGTATACAGCGATGGGGTCACCGATTTGGACCATTTTTTTTCTGGTGATTCTACATCGAAAAATAGTCTACACGAATCCGAGCGTTCCGTCCAATGCGCCTTAGAAGCCGAGAAATAAAATAAAATAGGTTGAAAGTGCTTTATTTTTTATATGGAGTTTAGAAAATGATATCGACATGATTCTTTCACCAATTCATTCGTTTTACTGAGTAAATTAAAGGAAAAATATAATTGTTAAACAATAATTTATATATCAAATAAATTCAAAAATATTCTTACGTTTTCAACTAAACTAGTATTATACATTTTTTTACATCAAAAGCAATAGCAGATTTAAACTCAGCACCCCAAGAAACTCTAATGTAGTGAATATCATTGAAAACAAAAAATAATGATTTTTCCCAGTCTAGAAGAGACTAAAAATTTGTAAGCGAAAAAGTAACGAGACGTTTTGCAATTCAATATCTCCCCTTGAGATTATCCGATTTTTACGTAATTGAAATCTTTCAAAAGAAGAAAGACTCCTTTTTCTAACCATATAAATGGCAAAAAATGGTTCTCAAAGTAAAAATAAAATGTAAACGTTTTTGAATATAACGTCAATCCCAGAACTCGTAGAAACACCCCGATTGGAAGAAAATGTGTCTCATTGGGGCCTTTATCGACCCTCCAAGTTTGGTTTGAATCGGGTAAATATTCGTTGAAATATGGCCAGATTGTTGAATCTTTAACAAAATTTTAAGGGTCCCCCGTACCAAAATTTAAAATACAGTTTCTTTTATTTTTGTAATATTCCCAAAATTTGAAAAAAAAAATTGAATTTAGGGGTTTTTCAATGTGCTAAAAACGAATCTTAATTTTTTTTTTTTTTTTATAATCGATAACTTTTTAATTGTAGGTATATGGAATATATTGGAGTGTTCCCTGAGGTGTTAAAATTGAGATGATTTTTTCCTGTGCTTTAACATAGGGTGACCTTTAGGCAAAACTTTGTTGGAAATGCCCACGCAGGAGTGGCGAACTCAAAAGTTCGCCAAAGAAGAAGATGAGTTTGTGAACTGAAAAAATACTCTAAAACGCAATTGAAGAAATAGTACCACCGCTGGCAAAAAGTTATGAGATGGATGTCATGCTACGAAGAAAAAAAAATCTTCATTTCTTTCATGTGATATGTGATAAAAAAAAAAAACTTTAGTTCAGTCAATTTGTTTTTCTTTAAAATCCTCTACTGGAATACTGTTTTTTCATAGTTTTATTTCAGAAAATTAGGTTCTCAGTTGTCCCTTAAACGATGCAAAAATGTTCAAATTAGTAAAGTAGTTATTAGCTTCGTTTTCCGAATTCCTTTATACAATCCTATAATTTATAAGAACATAAAACGTTGCAAATCAAGCCAAAACGTTGGACAAATATTGATTCCGACATACTATAGAACAAAAATAGATAGAATAATTCCAATAATTATTAAAAAAATAAAATAAAAAAAAAATAATTCCAATAATGTTTCTTTGAAAAAATTATGACATACTAAATATAAAATACAAAATGAAAATGAATAAAATAACGAAGTGAGAATGAAAAGGCTTGAAATATTTGGTCTTTAATCCGTAGGATTAAAATTGAGCAACTCAATAATATGGAATAAGCTTTTTCAGAGTTGCGTTACTGTAATTTTTATTTAATGGTTTTATAGGTTTAACTTTTAATTTTATTATTATATTTTCTTGTTTAGTTGTTGGTTGAATACGACGACCGCGAGTGGAGCAGGAGGGAGTGGGTGCAGCCTTACAAAACATCGGCCTTCCAGCTGTTCCTAGTCGAGAAGACCTTGGTGTGGTGTTGCAGGGCAGAGTCACCGAGATCTGTATCTTCATCTCTCGCTCCGGCCCTGGTATGGATTATATAATATTATATTGCCTTTTTTATTGCAGGATTAAATGAAATTATAAATTTATTAAATTTATAATTTCATTTAATCCTGCAATAAAAAAATGAAATTATTAAAACAAATATTAATATCTCCAATTCAGGTAGGAGTGGCGAAGAGCTGTAATTGTAGATTCCTGTAGATTTAGACTAAGACGAGATGAAGACTAGTTATATGTAAATAAATATAATTTTAAAAAAGGTTCCTCAACATTCCCGCCCCCAAAACTCTTTTTGACGCTGCCTAAAACCCCCACTCGAAATTAATTGAAAAACTGATCTTATAATATGAATAGAAAGGAGATCCGCTTGTTAATTATTTTCAGATGAGAGTACTAGTATTTAGAGTCTTAAGTAGTATTATAGTAAATTTTTGTCTAGAATATATTTCTATAGTTACTCTTGCATAATTTGTTAGAATTAGTTAGTTTTGTTGTCATTTCTTGCTTAATAAAGACTATTTCTCTCTCTCTCTCTCTCTCTCTCTCTCTCTCTCTCTCTCTCTCTCTCTCTCTCTCTCTCTCTCTCTCTCTCTCTCTATTTATATATATATATATATAGAGAGAGAGAGAGAGAGAGAGAGAAACAGTCTTTATTAAGCAAGAAATGACAACAAAACTAACTAATTCTAACAAACTATGCAAGAGTAACTATAGAAATATATTCTAGACAAAAATTTACTATAATACTACTTAAGACTCTAAATACTAATACTCTTGGCTAACTGCCATCAGAGGGAGGTAACACTTACCATAATAATAGGATTTATTTATATTCATATATATATATATATATATATATATATATATATATAAGCTTTTATTATGGAGATGACCATAACAATAATAACCTACCTGCGCCAGATACCCCCTGGGTTAATCTTTGAATTATCAACATGCATCATCAAACTTAAGATGACATTGTTGTTGAGTTCAAGAAATCAGAGTAGTACAACTGGATCGATTAATTCAAGAATACAACATTTCCGCTTGATACAAGAACCGATGCAACGTTGAGACAACAAATGTTTTATGGAAAATCGTTCGGAAGAAGATAAAAAAATTAATGGAGCAGCATGACCTAATGGCAGAAAAAGAGCTTATACAGAAAGAATGAAGCATGTTTTGACTCCAGGAAAATAAATCTTCTCAAAACATCTTGATTGGGTCCTATGTCGTTACCGGACCCACACGTGAATATTAATAAAATATTAATTGTATGGTTCTTACAGTGCTGAAATGGATATATTCCATTTTATTGTGCCAAAAGTGCGTACCTTGATTTAATGAAGCTGTGTAGATTATATACCATGAGATATTACCAGCCTGAGAGACTCATTTTGGGATCTGTTCTCCACTTTAGTTTGTGGCCATTAGAAATAGCTTATCACTCATTCTGTTATGCGAAGGCTTTTAACCTATTTGATCAAAACGTTCAGGCTTAAAAGTAATGATTTTTTGTCGAATCCCAGGCATGTATTGGCCGTGTAATCTTTGTATTGCCGTGTATTTAAAATTAAAAGTAACTAACGTTGTTCTAGTGTTTTGTTATTTAGATTGTATTTTTAGGTACTAAAACACCAGGAATAAAAATTAATTAAAGAGCAGTCAAAATGTCAAGGAATAAGTTAGATGAAGAGTGACTGTAACTGCATCGCTGGTAATCGATTCCTGCGCTTTGGTGGAGCTGCATAATGATAGTATCGATCTAAAACTCCTCCCTCCTCGTGACCCCAAGCGCTGCATCTGGGGCGTCCCGTGTGTAATACGTATCCGCTTTCTAAAGCCAAACATATCTTATTTTTAAACCTCTTTATCGCTTCTCATTAGGGAAAAACATGCTTCTAATGGTGACGTTATGATGTATTACTTCTCAAAACTTCAGCCTTGGCGGCTTCTTAAAAAAAAAAAAAAAAAAAAAAAAAAAAAAAAAAAAAAAACGTTTTATCTTTCAACAACTGTGCTTCGTATTCCGCCAGTAGATAAGATCATGAACTCTTGAGATATGGAGATCAATAGAGAAATGGACATAAATACCGCTTATGGTGGGTTAATGTTCCTATTACACCTGTGTATAGAGACAAAACTATTACTTACCATAAAATATGACAAACCTACTCGGTGATAAAAGCCAATATATAGCAGGGTGTTTACTGCATAAAAAAAGTCATGAATTTTGAAAGCATGTCACGAAATTTCAGTTTTACCGGAGTCTAAAATAATCCCGTGACTGCCACGCACTCGTAATTGTAGCTGTTTTCGTAGAGCGATTTAATTCTATATGCCTACCCCACCCCCTTGCTATATCAGATTCCTTTGTTGTAGCATTTTTACATAAATTAAACATTATTTAATGTTTATTTGCAATACGAATGGCTTGGAAATAGAGATAACAAATTAAGAGAGATAAAATCCACTACCTCGGCATGAAAAACCAAGTCCCAAGACAGTAGGCGGGATGACGTGGTTCTGTCGAGAGTAAGAATTGGCCATACTAATCTCACCCATTCTTACATATTCAAGCGGGAAGAAAGGCCTGAATGTACAGTATGTGGTGAAGATCTCTCCATTAAACATATTTTCACGGACTGTAGAGCCTACGAGGAGATTCGAAATCAACTGGACATTCATGGTACTCTCTTTGATATACTTGGAGACGACCATGAATTGTGCCAGAGAACATTAAGATTCCTTCGAGGTACAGATCTGTTCAAAAAAATATAAATGATAATTGCAATTGTAAGAGGACGTAGAACTAGAAAATAGTTGTGGATGGGTGTGTCCGTCTGTGTGGGTTATTCAGAGTGTGCGTTTAAAATTACTTTTTTAAGTATTTTTTAACCATTTTAAATCCTTACGTTATATTCTCTATTTCAAATTACTTAATAAACATATATTGATTTGAATATTTTTTTTTTACTATAACAGTAACTTCTTTGGCATATTTAAGTATATACAGGCGCGAATGACCCTAGTGGGTGAAGTGCCTTATAAAAAAAAATAAACATTATTTACATATATTTTTATTAGTCTTTTTTCATATTCAGAGTTCCATGTAAGGTTACAAATAATTTTAAGCTAAAAGTTAAGGGTTTTTATTATTAAGAGAAATTATTTTATTTTTAATAGGAAAATGTCACTAAAAAGTCATGAAATTGGCTTTCACAAAAGTAGTAGACACAATTCATTACCAACTGGATACGAACTTACGATCGACCAAATACTGACCATTATAGCTGACATCATAGACATATTCATACGAAACCAATTCGATATTTTTATACATTCTTTATGTCTACAATATTTGTTTAAAGTTGAATCGCCTGGCCACGACAAATTATTAAATAATAAATAAATGACGTACCCACGAGGAGCTGTAGGTAGCACAATGTTAAAGCTCTGGAAAACTCCCAGTAAACAAAATGCAACATAAGAACACCGTCTTTAAACAGCTGCGAAAATTAAAAGCATTACGCGGAAGGGCAACGACCGTAATGATCACAAAAATGCTTTAAATAAATTTTGAACACAAAGGGTTTAAATTTTATGAGTATTGTCATGAAAATTATATTTTACTAACATTATTTATTGATACTAAAACTATTCATTGATTTATCATGATAAAAATTCGCAAAAAAAAACAACACAAAACACCACAATAATATTAACAATGTAGAGTTAAAATAAACAGAAAATAGGCATCAATACAAAATTGTCATGAGCACAATATTGGTATCGATTACAAACGCCCCTCCTCATGACCGAGGCCCCTTATCTGGGTCACGAAGCAGAGCTGCGAATGTTACCCTTGTCAGAGAACAATAAACTATGGCGTGAAATTAATTTTAACTTGACCTTTATTAGATAAAAACGTCCGACTCGCGGGAACTGCGTCATCTTAGCGCGTTTCCGTGCAGCGTTTCCAACACGTTGCTCATTTGCTTGCCCTGTTCCGGCAGACGGATTCTGCTGGATACAACTTGATCTGTCAAATCACACGAAGTACTTTTGTACCAAATTTAATTAAAATCGGTCCTTCCTAAAGCAAACTGGAGAGCGAACAGACATATACTCGTATGTTTGGGTGTGTGTGTGTGTATATATATATATATATATATGTATGTGTGTGTGTGTGTGTGTGTGAAATTTTGCACCACCATTATTTTCGTGGCCTGAGGCTTCCGAAACATGACTTTTTCAGTCTGAATTTACAGGCATTACATGATAAAGAGCAAGGTGTAGAGGGAGAGCGGAATTGTCAATTCACGATATTAAGTAACTGTTTATTTATTGTTTCTTGTTACTGTTTATTGTTATTAACAGTATAAATAAAAAAAAAAAATAAAAAAAAAAACAAAAAAAAAAACGTGGAAATTCGTAATTTGGATTGGTGGGTTCAAATTGGTTGTTTCTCTCGTTTTTCATATTTATATTAAATGGTTTTACTCATATATAAATATATTATTAAATAAATATATATATATACATATATATATATATATATATATATATATATATATATATATATATATATATATATATATATATAATATACACACATAAATAACAATAAATATTATTACTTTTCCAGGCGTTCACACCCCTCGTGGGAGACTTGCCAAACGGCCAGGAAGCAGTTGAATTCCTGCGGGACCGGCACCTTGCATTTCGGGATCCTTCTACTTACAAGACAATTCAGGTTTGTTTAATTTTTTTTTTTTTTTTTGTTTTACATATTGCTGATCGTTTTCTAAATTTGTCAATTCTTTATACTTCATTTTGTTTAAATATTTTTAGATAATTCTTCATGTATTTAATTAAATTTTAACTTCAACTTATGCATTACACAGAATTTGATAAGTTACCGCCTGTTTATGCCAGGATATGGCTAATACCCTCTCGTTTTTCGAAAGAAAAACCTCTATCCCTTGTGGGAATCGAACCCACGAAGTTATGCACGGAATGTTCTCGCTTTAACATTCACGGCCACGGGGCGGCCAAATTATTTAATTAGACTATCGCTATATAGGGGACTTTTAATATCTGAATTTAATTAAAAAATGTAGTAATTTATAGTATATAGTAATATATAGTATATAAATAATAGATGTAAATCTTTAGAAAAACTATGGCGAGTCCGCCACGCAGGAGCTGCATAACTAAGCACTTTTCTCAGAATTTGGGTAGTGACGATTGCATTCCTGAATAATTTGCATATAATCACGCATATTAATAAAATAAAAACATGAATAGGTACTTTTGTAACGTTTTTTTCAGTTTAGTCATCGCTAAAGCATATTTATGCTAAAATATTTTTTGGGGGTAACTATTCCAAGTTCTGGGTTGCTAGTATCCATACCCCCCAAATCCTATATACGCCCCAGAGACTTATTGTCAAGATATGTGTCCTAACGGACGTGGAATGTGGTTCTGGTGCTTTGCCGAAGATCAGATGGAAGAAAAAGGAACTTGCCGAGCAGAGAGAGAGAGATAGAAGATGGTATTTGCTGTTCTTCCTGACTGCCTTCCTTTTCCGTCATCTTCCTTTTCTCCGAAGTTCCTTTAGAAGAACCGTTATCTCTCTTCTTTTTCCTACCACCCGCCCACCAATCCTCCCTTCTTATATTGCTTTGATATGAACAGCAAACATGTATATATTTCCCCGTCATCCCGAGGAAAATACCAAATATTATTAGAACTATTACTTGTCGGAATGGTAGTGTTTCTTTGATGTTCCAAAGCAAAGGGGATACACGAGATTATTGTGGCACGTTTCCAAGGAACTTAAACATGTCTTGTATATATTCAATATTATTGCTATTCCACCATCGGTTTTTTTATTTTCCTAAATATAAATTATCTTAGCCGTGAAGCCCATTCCGAAGGCAATGGCTCCATTCCATTAAGGCTCCTCTAATAAAAAAACGTTTTGATTGAGTTTGTCAGTTTTTCATCGATCATACTAGCTAAAAAATATGTCTTTCTCCTCGTTTCTCTCCTTGCTTGACCTTAATTTTAATATTGATTTTTTGGCTTATCTTGCACCAAAAACAGTGCCATAACAAAACTGTTTGAGTTGCTCTTCCATTTGACGCATTATTTAGAAGATAATAAATATTATAATACGCGAAAACTCCGATATTAATTTTGAATTGCGAATATATACATATATTCGCAATTCAATACAATTCGCAATGTCATAGTTATGCAGCTGAGTGACGAAATTGTATTAAAGCAGCCACCCATAGTGGAAATCGTACGACTTTTGGCAGTGTTCTAGCCTCTACACACAGGGACCTATTAATAAAAGAAGGATAAAAAAAAAAAAAAATTGTTGAAATAAAATAAATACTATTGTATTTTGGTTTGTTGTGGTCTTAATGTCGTTTTCGATTCAAGATAATATTTCAGCAATTGATTTTGGTGGCACTAGGTAACCATCTTGATTTATATTGGATTGCTAGAAGCGGAAGCAGCCAGTGCATAATTTGTGTTATCTAAATATATTGTTCCAGGATCTAACGAGTGTATGCGGGCTTTCTATTTTTTTTTTTTTTTTTTTTTTTTTTTTTTTTTTTTTTTTTTTTTTTTTTTTTTTTTTTTTTTTTTTTTTTTTTTTTTTTTTTTTTTACGGCGCATCTACATCTAGGTCATTAGCGCCGGTGGACTTTCTATTATTGCTAAGAAGTTACAAAAACATTAAGCGTCAAGAAGCCTGCTATAGTTCGAAGTACCTTCAACCTTATTCTTTATATCTTACATAATATAAGTTTAATGATTGCCTTTTTGATTTCAGGACGTGGATCGTAGATGCCGCGAAGACCCCGGAGTGAGGGAATGGATAAGATGCCAAGACGGACAAGGTATTCTCCTGACCACGCCTTCCATCCTGGTCGGTTATCGTGTCCAGGTTTACCGCGTCGAAGGCACGACTCAGTGGTATACAGCTGTCATCGTAGGATACAACTCTTCAACGGGGGTGAGGATTATATTTACAGTAGACTGGGCATAATTTATTTCAAATAAAAAAATAATGTATTTAAAATTTAAAATAACTTACAGACAGTCGTCGTTTAAACAGACTACTTCTTGTTTGTTTTTGTCTGTATAACAACTTTTAGGCTAATAGTATCTGGACGAAGAACATATCAAACACCTCCACATTAAATTTCCTTTATTTGACAAAACGTTTTCGAGGTCACAGCCTCATCCTCGGATTCCTGTGAACAACAATAGAATCGCTTTAGAATTAGTCAAAAATAACAACAATTAAAAACAACTAAAATATCATAATGTAGATGGAGATAGTTAGCCGCTGTAGAGATACGAAGACAGGTATAGTTGGGATTCGGCTAGGAGAAAACGTCAGACTTTCAAAAAGAAATCTGTATTTTTGGACGTTTCGACTGCAACAATGGCAGCCTTCTTCAGCACTAGAGAATGCCTAGGGGGGAGGGAGGAAGACCTCGAGGACAACTTAGGTAACCATGGTAGAAGTTACCATGGTAACCATACTTCTACCATGGTTACCTAAGTTGTCCTCGAGGTCTTCCTCCCTCCTCCCTAGGCATTCTCTAGTGCTGAAGAAGGCTGCCGTTGTTGCAGTCGAAACGTCCAAAAATACAGATTTCTTTTTGAAAGTCTGACGTTTTTCTCCTAGCCGAATCCCAACTATACCTGTCTTCGTAACAATTAAATCGCAATTCTAAAATTCAAAAATCTTAATTTTTGAACAAATAACTCCCAGTAGGCTAATATTACAACCTTTAAAATAATAATAGAATTGTATGAATAGTGACTTTGATGATATTTCTCAAGATTCGTAAGTAATTTGGAAATATTGTCGCAGAAATTGTTTAATGCTTTAAGATCGTTGCAATGTAATATATTGGATTTTTTTTAAAAAAAAAAAAAAAAAAACCCACGATGTACTTAAGATTAATTTATTAAAACTCTGTATAGGACAGTATAAGCCGACAGGGTCTTAATTTTCAAAACGAAATGTTTAGAAAAATTAATTCGCTGGGCAGGGATTGACCACAGAATGTCGTTCAACGCTCGGGATCGTTGTCAATTCCGTGCTTTGTGTTATAAATTGATTTAATTAATTTAAAGCACATACACTTCGTACTATACCTACTATTTGAAACACCCACAATAAATACATAAATAAACACCCCCACACATATGACTCAATTAAAATATTAAAAAACAATCATAATTTGAAACAATTCATAATTTGAAAGTAATAATAAATAATAATGGTTAGCTTGTATTTCTATTATTTATATTATATCCCACAATTGTTACACTTAAAAAATTTCATTTCTTAATTTAATTTTATATTTTCTTTTTTTTGTCGCATTTCCAAAGTAATTTTTCTATCTTTTCTCTCACCCCCCCCCCCTATTCGTTTTTTTATGGCTGAACTCCCTCATTGCGATGCTCCTCTAAATAAATAAAAGCAGTATGAAGAGAAATAATTAATTATTTTAAGAAATTTGCGTATATGCTCTTCATCACAAAAACTAACCTTGACTGTGCATATATTCTATTTTATATATTTTATTTTATATTATATTATATTTTACATTTTATGTATTACATATATTTTGGTTTCTGGAATTAATAACCTTCTAGTCCTTAAATGTCTTGCAAAAGAGATCCCGACACAATAAAAGTGGTTTAAAATGTATGAAGTATTGACGAATTGGAAGTATTAAGATCGGAACGTGTCGAGACTCTGAGTAGAGTGTAAATATTTAAAGAGTGTTTATTTTTGTTCCTAGATTCTTGTTTTTCTTTGTCATTTATCGTTTCCCGTCAGTACTTGTCTGCTTCCACCTCTTGTCAGGTCATTCGTTTTCTCCCCATGAAATTCTAAATTTCCGTTTTTTTATGACATTGCCGAGAGTCTAGAACGCAGGATTCTCACAATACTTTTATCATATATTAATTTTTTTTTCAGTTGCCATTTCTTGCTTCTAATCCAGCTGAGTTATCATTGTTTTCTCATCATAAGATAATAAGGACAAAGGAATGACGCAAAATAATTCGGAAGACGTAAAATCTAAACTATAATCTATTCAGAAAGGCATGCGCGAAATTTATTTATTGTCTCCCGCGCCCTCTTGCCTGACTTCTCAATGGCTTCCCGGGTCCTAAATGAGACATAATCAGTTTTTATTGAGTTTAAAGTAGCGTGTTGTCCATTGTGATGAAAATGCAAATGGCGGAACAGTCGGGAATATTTCCCTTTAGAATTTCGCGCATGCGGGATTAAAACTACTCCATCTAACTGAACGGGCTATAGCAACTCGACAACAGGCTCCAGACGTATGTTTCATAAATAGACTAGGGTCCTCAAGCCTTATCTAAAAGATCTAGAACAGATAAATGGCAATAATCATCGGGAAATCAAGCACACTCTACTTATTTTTAATGAAACTTAACTGTAGCTGTCATATGTTGGATATTACTTGGGATTATCAGTTGAAATGGTTAGGGGCAACAAGATTAAGTAGCATACAGAGCACTGCAATCATATTTCAGTAGCATTTGCATCATAGACTGATAGTCCCACATAATATCCAACATAAAGCAGCTACAGTTAAGTTTTGTTTAAAATGTAGCTTGGCACAATTTTGCCCCGACCCCTTCAATTGTCATCCAGATTAAGACCAAAAAGACGGAAAGAATTATTTCATATCGTCTTACGATTGGCCACACTCCTACCTATATATACAAGAGTGGACAGGCCTACTAATACCAACTTTAATACAGAATTATTGAAAGAACATATTTTGGCATACTGTCAAAGATTTAATAAATCTTAAATAATTATTTAGATTATAATATGACAGAATCCCTTTCCCATAGCAACCTAGTGCATTGATAAACTTGAAATATTATTATTATTGATTATATATCTATCAGACACACATTTATACAAGAATATAAGAAAAAGTAGATAACCAAAGGCATTTAGTGATGCTGATTTGGCATTCATTTACTCGACAATAAGTCCCGCTAATCCGAACTAATTGGGACCAAGCTTGGTCGGATTTAGCAGGTTCATCACATTTCGATTTGCAGTACGACTCGTGATCCAACTTCCGAAGTTGGTGCACAAGTCGGATTGTGAATGGGCTTGTTGGATTGTTGGACGAGTCCGAACGTTTAGAGGGACGAGTCGATGGTCAGACATCCGACGGAGTTGGAGCGTGAATGGGGGAGTCGGATCAAAGTCGTCCAACTTATCTCAGTCAGTGGTTGACCATCGGGTAACTTCGGTCTGGACTCGTTACATTTTTCGGCTATTGAGCAACGTACACAGTTGTAAAAACAGACTAGAACCAAAGTTGGATCGCAAGTTGAATAGCAAGTCGGAGCGTGAGTGGAGTCGACCATTCAACTAGTAGTCGTACTAAGTCGTAATGCAAATCGGAACGTGAATGGCCCTGCTTTATGCAGAGCTCTGTTATATATTGTTTTATGAGTGCAA
Source organism: Gonocerus acuteangulatus (assembly GCA_946811695.1). Taxonomy (NCBI): domain Eukaryota; kingdom Metazoa; phylum Arthropoda; class Insecta; order Hemiptera; family Coreidae; genus Gonocerus; species Gonocerus acuteangulatus. Next base: position 51,556,302 of record OX328128.1, on the reverse strand, counting down.
CCACAATAATTGCATTCGGAAAGTGCTAAAATGCAAATACAATTTTAAGATAGAAAAAGAAAGAAAAGGGTTAACGGCTTAATTGATAAATTGCGGAAGCCACTAGTTGTGAACTGACTAGCCATCTGCTGATAATTGATGGTTCTAGTTAGTTAACCATCCACGTTTATCTTGGAGGGAGGGGTTTGATGAAAAAACCTGCACCGCGGGAATGAGACATCACACGCTGTCCTCAATCATCACATCTTCTCCCACAATTGTCCTCAGCTCAGGAAGTAGTAGTTAGTATTGCTGGATAACAATTAACATTCATTGACCAGAGCAGTGTCCCCACATTTTTTTCTTTGTCGTACGAACTTTTAGGAACCTGTAGGAGCTCTTAAAGTCTCTTACAGAGCGGATATTCGATATTTTATCCTGACTTTATACACCAATATGCCCCTAACTTTCGAAATGTTTGTTATATTGCTACTAAACTCGGTAGGTATTGTGCTTAACTAAAGAGAAGCACACAAAAAAAATACACTAAATCCATAAATTAGAAGTCACACCGGCCGTTATTTCCATTCTTTGCGATAGATATTCCCCCCAGTAGAGATTATGTCTTGTAAAAAGTCCTTTAGAAGCAGTGGGTTTACTCCAGAACATAATTAAATAGAAATAATAATATTTATGACAGATGTGTATTTCAAATGTAAAAGAGCAAAACTATTCATGTTCGTATTGAAATACGAGAATTTTAGCACAATCGGAAGGGATGTAGCATTTTCGGTTGCACTAATTTTTATTTCTGTTCATTGCATTCATTTGAACACCAGTTTTCCAGTGTCTTATTTGGCAAGACCATTGTCTCTTTTACGTGAAAAAAAAAAAAAAAAAAAAAAAAAGAGGAGATACACTCCGGCAGTTTGTAATTACACTCCGGCAGCCTGGTATTCCCCCTTTGCAGTTACCATTAATAAATTAATTAAAGAAAACAAAAAATAGAAATAAGTGAATTTTATGACAATCATATTAATTAAAACTTAATAATGTCAAATTCAACTTCAAAGTAGTTCCTTTTTTCAGCCAGAAGGATTTGCAAGTGCAAATATATTGAACAGATTTTAGTTGGAAATAGATATTTCCTTGAAATATTTTTTTTTTTTTATTTTTTTGTTGTTTTTTTTTTTAAGTGTAGCATTAATATACACTAGTTAAAAAATAAATCAGGAAGCTAATAATTAGATGAGTATAAAGTATTTATTATTATGAGTATAAAGTACTTTGATTATTTTATATTCTATTATTTTTTTAACAAAATGAATATAGATGATGAATTTAATTTTGTTCTGTTATTTTGCAGGAACTGACAGTAACTGACGACACCGTGTTGGAAGACCACAATGAAGATCCTCGTCTCGTCCAGATGCGTCTTATTGGCGACGGTGGTGAGTCCAACAACGTTATGTCTCTATTTTTACATAAAAAAAAAAAAAAAAATCAGTCTCGTAACAGGCCACGAGGGCCCTGAGGGGCAGATATTATAGAGGCATCTGATTCATGGTCACGGCACACTAGGGAGACAGTGTGGTCCGTAATATGCTCCGGCAGCCTGATTTTCCCCTTGGCTGCTTCTACTGCTAGAGTCATTAGCACCCATTGATAAATATATTAAATGCTGGGTTGGTCTAGGGACGGTCTGGGAAGCCGAATTCAGCCCATGAACGAAGACACTAGATGAAAAAATCTTTAGTAGTACTTGCTCAGGATTTGAACTCAGGTCCTCCAACTTATTAGTCCAGTGCTTTACCACTGAGCTAACCTCGCCCCTATTGTATACATAGGATATTGCAAACAACTGTGGACAGTTTACGTTTTTATACAACTGTAATTCCTACAAAAAAAAAAAAAAAAAAAAAAATGTTTTAAAACCTTTTCTCCTTCGTTGCGACTTACAAAATGTTATAACGCATATCTGTTATAACAAAAAGGCTTGATTAGATAATGAGATCAGTTATAGACTAATTTGTAAAACGTAATTTTGAGAATTAAATGTAAGTATAAAATATTTTCTTTGAGAGGAGATCGTTGACCGTAGATGATGCAAGGTAGGGATTGTCGGGGTTCGGTCACTGCTACTTAATAAAACTACATTTTATCATAAAAATGGTTTTATTGTGCCGACGTTTCGGCTTGAACTTCAAGCCTTCATCAGGGCTGTAAAAAACAAGTAGGACGGATGTAATACTGAAATATACATATATATATATATATATATATATATATATATATATATATATATATGCCTACATACACAAATACACATACATATATACATACATACATATATGGAAAAAGACAAAACATAAAATACTAGAACATAATATATAGAAGAACAATGTGCTCTAGAAGTGTTTGGATTATTAGGAAAACACATATAAGAATAACAGATTACATATTAGATTAGATATAAGAATAACAATATGGGCTTACCGATGGGAAGATAGAGAACTATTCCTCACAAAGCAAATTATTTAGGAATTTAGCAAATTATTTAGGAATGCAATCGACACTACTCAAATTTTGAGGAAAGTGCTTTTTTGTTAATGCTGTTAACAGTGAAATGAATTTTCCAGTAAAATAATATGCGCAGAATAAGAAAACATGTTTTGTTGTGTATAAATGAGCTTTCCTAGTGGAATTCAAACGGGTCGAGAGAGTAATGTCCGCAGCTTATCTTTTTCTGAGCATGATTTCTCCTAAAATCTCATTTTCCTTCAATATTTCATGGGAATAGGTGTTTACATTTTTCACAAAATGTTAACTCTATAGTTTTTAAGCTTTCTAAATGACACTAGGGATAAAAACGTTATGGTTACACACTAAGTTGGACTTTTTTTTTGCGCTTCATTTGCAGTTCTGATTCTTGTATAGTATACTAAAAAGTATTCTCGGACTTTTTGGTCGTATAAATTATGTTTCAGTTGGAAATTCGGCAAAAGAAAATACGAGTGTTTTATTTTGGACTTTCAAAGGGTTACCCATGCTTACCCTTTTAACTTTTACTTTTACTCTTCAGATAGCACGAAACGAAAGATAACCTCTCTACTTCCTTGATTGTGAAATAGGTTATAAAAAGAAACTTTACAAGCTTTATGGAGGTCTTCTGTGTGTTTACAATATAACCAAGCAAGTCAGGCCCGAATTTTTATACTCGGAGCAAGTTACAACGGCAGGTGTGCCGTAATGGCGGAAGAGTTGGACTAGATATAAAAGAGTTATAAAATGAATTTATGTGGCAAGTTTCCCGTAGCTGAACTCTAAGGAGTTGGTTCCATTACTTGAAAGTAGGAAAAAGAACCGGGAAACAGTCGTCAGTTTTTCCTTTCATCACTAATTCTGAACTCGAGCCAAAACTCCTTTTTATCCGCTATAATGGTTCTATTTATAATCATCATACTAGTTTTTTTTTTTTAAATAAATAATACTTTTTAATTCTTTTTTTGTAATTGTGGTTTCAAATGAGACGGACAATGACCGGTCGTTGCGTATTTAGTTATTTTTGAGCATCCGCAACCAAGGCACCTAAATAAAATTATAGGACTAAGCACTTCTGTAAAAAGAAGAAATAAGCTAACGTAAAAACAAGAAATGCTGAACAATTGAATTATTTATTTACATATGAAACGTAAAAGGTCCGACTCGCAGGAACTGCTTCATCTCAGCGCGGTTCCGTTCTTATCCCTAAGTGCCATTTAGGAAGCTTGAAATAATATTAGTTATAATTTTGGTTAGACCTTCTATGAAATACTTTGATGGCCCGAGATACGTCTCGGATGACAGGGGGAAAATGACTTCCTGGCCTTGTCAATGTTTGCTCTAGGAAAAAATTAGTACTATTTCTCATTTTCTTGTCTTCTTTTACTATAATACCAATTTTACAGATAAATGCAATTTAAAACAAAACAACAACAAAAGTGAGTTAAACAACGACAACAACCCATTTAAAAGAACAAAACAAACACGTATGAAGTTTTAAGCACTTATATATCCGATTTACAAGGCCTAATCAAAAATGTCTTCTTAACCTTCCACTTACTACGATTTCCCAACCGTTTTCGAGATATTTAGGAAAATATACGAAATTCCCAAAACTTTTTATGTCTGTTAATAAAATCTTTTATTCTAATACTTCCTTAACTCCAAAGTAACCAAAATTTAAACAGTTACAGCTGTCAAACTTACCATTGTTAAGTCAGTATTTTTAATTGGTTTCTAGATCTTAATGGGTTTTTTATTCGAGTATGTTGGGTTTGTGTTATTAATTGATTGTTTTGTTTCAGTTATCGAGTCGATAATGAAAGGAGAGAACGTGGGTATAACACCGCGTCGATCAAGGTCCAGCCTGGTTCTGAGTCATCGACCAACCGTGAGTACTAGCTAGCTCTCTACGAATGTAATCATTGCATCACCACTCTCTATAGGCCAAGGACATCCCAGTCCTTTTATTTAATAAGGATTTACTCGGGACAAAGCATTTATTTTTGTTAAATCACTTGGTCTCTATCTATCATATTGCTCCTTATCTAAGATGCTTTAAGTGTCAAGGTTTTAGCCACCAGGGCTATATAATGTTTATTATATCGCCCCTACTATGTCAAACTATCGAATATGCAAAAACTCTTTTTTCAGATTTGGATTGTTGACGATACGGCTTCTTGTAAATTTTCCACCTCAAACCCCTTTAGAATATCCTTTAATGGTTTAAATAAAGTATCGAATAAGACCATTTTTCAATATATTACTTCGTCAATGGATATAATATGTTCGTTCTCTAGTTTGCTCCGATTTGCATATTCGATAGATTGACTTGGTAGAGGCGATCTAGGTTGCGCCGGGCTATTGGTAGCCATCCTTTAATAAGTCATCCTAGTCCCGAAATCGACCGACGTTGCTTAATTGTATTGATCTAAGGGATCCTCTGTATTGAGCATGGTATGCATAGCCACGTATATTGGTTGTATACTTAAGCCTAGCGTATACAATACATATTAGCTGTAAAGAAGTGTTGAAGGCATTTTGGAATGAAAGGAATTATAATATTATAAGCTATGCGTTCCCCATTGTGCTTGGACCAGTAAATCGATACCTTGGAGTAGTGTACTGATAATAATGATAACTATTGAATGACCTTTAAAGATTTATGAATGGGGTTAGTTGGAAGCTGTTATCACTAATTCAGGTGCACTGGGAACGGATGATATTTCAGCTGAGAGAACAAAGGGGTAGTTTTCTCCCCCAAGCTCCTCTTCCACGCTCCGATGATTCATACTGGCATTATCGGTCCGGTGTAATTGCATCTAATTTTTATTGTTAGAAATTCATTAAGGGTCTTGCTTTTGTCCTATCTTCTTAAGGAATCAATAATTAATTTGACCTTCAAACTCAGTTATTAAAAATGAAAAAAGAAGGTTACAATTATTGAACGTATTCTGGACTGAAGTTGACCAGCATTCCTCAATAAGGGACCTACAACAATAAACAACTATTGCGACTACTAGGAAACGGGTTTCCTTAGTATTCTAACTCTTGATGTGATATAAAAGAGGTAAATGGACGATCTGGAAACCCAAATCCAGCCCTCGATTAACGCATGGGCGTATATAGAAAATAATTTCGGGAAGGGCTGGGAAAATTTTTGGGGGGGGGGCTGAGACCATTTCCGGGGCATGGAATATGAAAAATTTAGAACTTGGAATAGTTTTAGGCAACTAGAACGCTATTAAGCCTAAAATAAACTATTTTTTTATTAACTACGCGATCTTATTTAATTTATTTTTAAGGTTTTTATGACACATTTTTACCATCAAATGAAAATTTCGAGGGGGGGGGGGGCTGCAGCCCCCCTTATATACGCCCATGGATTAACGACTCAAGAAGATAAAAATCTTTAATACGCGCTCGGGTTTTGAACTTGAGTCCTCCAATTCATTGGTCGAGTGCTCTACCACTGAGCTAACCTCGTCCCTATATATATATATATATATATATATATATATATATATATATATATATATATATATATATATATATATGCTTGAAAATCTTGGTCGAGTTTTGCTTGTCGTATAGTTACTAATTTACCCTTTTTGTCTACTGTGCATAAAATAAACATACTTTTCTGATTATTTATTTTCGTTATTCGCAACTATGGGTATTGAACAGCTTGAACAAAATAAATACAATACGTAAAAACAATTATACATGTTGGTTCTGTTCCTTGTCTTGACTTAAGTTTCTGAAGCATTTGTATTTATTTATCTTTTATGTCGGGGGAGGGTTGATGAAAGAAAGCCACAAAGAAATAAAGATATCCTATTAAAAAATTGTAGAAAAAAATAAATAAGTAGGAATTAGATTAAATCTTAAATGTTTATTACATTTTTAAGATATTCCAATAGCTTCAGTGACAGTGAGCTTTTTTGGGTGATATCACTTTGTCTTAGTATACAGTCTGTCAGCGGGTGGTTATGTGTAAGAGTTGTATTGCAGTATTGACAAGTTGGTCTGTACTGTCTTGTCATTAAGTATTTTTGAGTCTGTCGTGAATGGCTTATCTTTAACCAGCTCAGAACTTCTTCTCGTCTGTTCCTTGCTGCTTGAAGCCAATTCACGAATTGTCTCTTTAATCCCTCATACCTTATCGTTTCTTGGTGTGTATCGTGTTTCCTTCCACCTTTGCTTAATTATTGTCTCTGTCCTAGTGCGTCATGCCGTCAATGTGTAGTTGATATTTTCGTGCTGCCAAGTTTGTTTGCATGTCTACTTGAGTACTAGGACCAATGTCTCTGGGGCATGGTAGCACGAAGGCATCCGTATGTATTTTCTGATTAAAATATCTACTATGCATCATTGGGCAATTATTTGATTGTGCATATTCTTCTACGGACTATATGATAAAGAGTTGAAAAATGACAATGGCCAAAGAAGCCTAGCATTCGCTTAGCTTGAGAAATATTAACCCGAAATTTTAACCCAATTTTTCAACATACTTTATTATCTCATATTTAGAAATTAGGTACTTAAAATGATTTTACCGTACAATCTGTAAACGGTGTTTTATTGTATATTAGTTACCTGTAAATGTGTGTATGTCCGAATGTGAAAGCTGTGTTTGCGGAGAACTGGTCAACACGAGAGAACGGTGTTTATCTCCAGGGGGGAGTTGTGCTATCATCAATTGGTTAGTAGTCCCTATCACTCAGCTGACTGGGAGTGGTTGTTTTGTAAGGGGGGGGGGGGGTCGAACCGGAGATAGCCGAGCATTCCCGAACCCAGTCCTCCAGCGCGAGCCCTGCCACTCGTGTTTGTGCTGTCTAAATCTCGCTCTCTCTTTTTGGACTCGTCGTCTCTTATCACTAGTCACTGGGCTTATCTAGGTCTCCAGCCGTGCTCTCCCCCCGCTGAGCTGATTCTACCAAGGTGACCTATATCTGTTATGGAGATTTTTTGTTTGAATTTTTTTTTCACCCTAAATAAGGACACGAACATTCAAACCCAGTCAAATAGTTTCCCATCACCAACTCCTAAAATAGGTTGCAGTTGTGCACAAAAATTCCAAATTTTACTTAGTTTAATTTTCAGCGCGTTATTTTCACGTCACTATATAAATGTTATTATAAGACATTGTTTAGGATTGAGATTGTTTTTTAACACTTCTTCAATATTTGACTACGTGAATCACGATTTTGTAGATAGCTAGATAACAACAAAACTATACAAATGTATAATTATAACTTACGATAATTACAATTATATTAATAAGGTTGTTTGGTTGTATGATAGCCCTTTCATCCAAACAATCCCTATACATTTAAAATTAACACTAGATTTACCAGACCAGTCATTTTGACTGGTCGTGCAATTTCGATTCAAAATTCCTACTACATATAACATTTGCTTTCCTAAATGATGTTATGACTTTTGTAGCTATAAAAGAGAATACATTTAATGAACTTAATGTTACTTTATATATATTAGTAACACATATATTTTTTGTTATTGATATTTATACCAGTACCAGGTCTGGTATATCTTGTGTTAACATACTTAATCGAAATCATAACTGTATGTAATCTTTTATAAACAAAAAATGGTACTTTATTTATCATCATATCATCATTTTGCTTCGTTACAAATAATATATTTACAGGATATATATTGGCTAATATTTACAGGATTTAATATTCACCGCCGAACTCATAATAAATTAAATTAATCAATTATTCCAATTATAATTCGAAATTTTATTTACAAGCATTTTTCTATTCAACTAAAAATGCTAGCTCAGAGGAAGGCATCAGGTGCCTTAATCGTAGCATCCGTTAATAAGAAACATCTGCCCAATAATTTAAGAATACACATTTTGTGTGCACTACTCTAATTCTAATATCAAAGCCAACAACTTATAACAAAAATTATAATGTAAAATCTAAATAATATTATCACAATTTACACAATTTTTAAATTAAATAAATAATAATAATAATAATAATGTTTTTTATTGTAAATCTCCATCAAGAAACTAAGAGCAGTGGTAATATATAAATATTTTTACTCATAAACTTGCAAAACAGATGCACACAGTATTTTTCTTTTCATTTTATTAACACTTTCCTCCGAAGGAAAGTCTTTCTGTTCTATAAATTTCTAAGTTTCGATAGGATTTTCTCTGTCAGAGAAAACTATGCTTTGACTTTCCGAATTGTTTCTTTCGTTCCATTAATGGCGAAAAATTGAGTGTTTCGTTTCTAAATCGCGCATTATTTGGAAACCGGCTACAATGATGAGGTCGCTCCTTGTAATAGATGTCACTTAGTATATGTGTGACCTTATCGATATAGATTCCACACATTACCACCTATCCTATTGCCATGATTAACGTAGATGATTGCAGGAGATATTTTAGTCCCGCATCTAAATATCCGATCACCTTCTAAGATTTAATAATGTTCAGAACTGTTCTTGCCCCGAGCGAGGAATGTACAGCCGAAAAATGTATTGATCTGCCCTGTTACGGAGTATTCTGAGGGCCGTAATTCGTTCTCTGCATTAATGATGTGCTTCGTGAGCTGTATATCGCCCATTAACAATCTTTTATATTATTCTTCTAAAGACCCTATCTCTCTGTGGAAGCGTGATTTTCGTTTGGTACTTTATCTTTTCGTTTAGTATTAAATGAAGTTAATTCCTTTCTCATTAAAACCTCAACCAGAATGAAATATAAACATTTTCAAAGTGACATACTTAACAGTTTTCGAGAATAGTAGGAACCTTTTTGTAGTATAGATATTGGCTAAAAGAAATGAAAATAGCTACTTCCTTCACAAAAATGATTTTTATTATGAGCAGTAAACCGTTTCAGCGCCTTTTGACTCCGTCATCAGAACTATAATATGTAATTTATTTTGTGTTTTATTGAAGCTTCATTTAACAAAGTGGATGTTAAATTTAATATTGTTGTCAAATAAAATTTAGTTTTTATGTGTTGTTGTGTATTTAGTCTTGCGTACATTTTTTAGATGATTTGATGCTAAATATCGATATTTTGTTTAAAATTTTCAACAAAGCTGTTTACTGTGAATTGTTCTGTTTTATTAGTTGGAGATAGTCAGGCGTTGAGGTGATAGGAAGTCAAGGAAATTGTCCTTTGTTTACTCAATATGCACTTAAAAAATTGTTTTATAACCATTATAATGATGTGAATGTTAGCTTATTGTTGTGTGTCTTCGCGTTGGTAATTGCGTATGTTTATTTATTTTAGCTGAAGAAGGCTGAGAGCATGCCGAAACGTTTTTAAATATAGTTTTCTGAAAATCTGACATTTCCTCTTACCCGAATCCCAACAATTTCTTGACTTGTTACTTAATATTTTATTCTCTTTTAAAGTTTATGTTTTAAGTCAGGGATACAGTAGAACTTGGATAATTCGAACTCCAAGGGACTGATAAAAAAGTTCGAAATACAAAAGTTTTTGAAAATAAAGGGGTAAAAAATCGAATTTCATATTTTCACATTTTTTAATTAAAAAAAAAGACATACTTTTTATTTAGACAATAACAAACATTTCATAAATTGATGATTACGTACATAAGTAATAAATAATTTATCAAAAAAGTAAAAATAATAGTCTATTGTTTTCAAAAAAAGCCATTTTCATGGGCAAGAACCTTTTTCTTTATTTTTCAGGTGAGTTGATAAAGTAAAAGGAGGAATTCCTTGGCATTTTTAGATGTTTTCTTTATTCCTTTTTCAACTTCTTTAATCGCAGCTATTTTCTCTGACAACGTTAAAGTTTTACAACTTCTAGGCTTCAACATCCTAAGCCAACAACTCCACTGTTCACCAGAAATTCAAGGCACAAACAGATCTAGGCGTTGACTAACATAACTGAATAAGAAATGAAGATCGGAGGGATGGTGGAAGGGAATTCTAGGATAAAACGACAGGATGGTGTATGTAACTACAACCCCTGGAAGAGAGGACGCGACACACCACTTTGGAGACCTCCTAGAGTCCAAGAACTATACTCTGGGACCGCCGCGCTTCTTGTCCCGGAACCCCTACATCCGTATCTTACTGTCAACCTTACCCGAGGGTAGAATATTTTCACAAAATTTAAGATCGACCACTTCCCATTGGAGGTAAAGGCTCGTAAAAACTTCGAATTATCCAAAATTTTATTGAATTAACCACGATTTTTTTACATTGTTTATGCCCTAAATTCTAGGGACCGAGAGAAATATTCGAATTTACCACGATTTCGAATTATCGAAGTTCGAATTATCCATGTTCCACTGTACTTGAAAGTTGAGCTCAAATTTCGAAGATTACCATACACAGACAGACAAAAAGCATTTTTTTTTTTTTTAAATTGTAAACTTTAGATCTTTAATATATACCTATATATATGGTTTATAGTAAGTGAAATTGATTATGTTTTGATGGCATTTTTTGTATTTTTTAATAAAATCGCCTGGATTGAGTTAAATAAATAAGTATTTATCTTTAATAAATACTTTCCTATAATACCCTATAAATGTCATACAAAAAAAAATAATAATTTGTATATAAAACTTAAAACTATTTCCAAGCTTCGGATAGTTTGCCTAAGACTTGAGTAGATGTTGATGATGTTTATTGGAGGAATGGCTTCCGCCTAACTGATGATGTTTGGATGAGATGAAGTACATTTATTGGAGGGTAATTGGATGCCGGCCTTCCAACCCTCAATCGATCCAATCCCACCCTCCAACATTATCTCTCCAACCTTTACTTCTACGTAGTTTGCTATTTCCATATTCATCCTGTTTCCCTTACAGCTTGAAATTCTTTATGGAATCTCAAGAAATTTTTTTGTAGTGGAATTTTCTTAAAAAAAAAAAAAAAAACTATCAGAGAAAAATATAATACATTTTATGTTTTGTTGCATTTCCCCCATTAAAAGTATTCCAATTAGTATCCTTTATATGCAATAAAAAATATTTATTTAGCATCGCCTAATATTGTGATATATTCAGTATATATATATATATATATATATATATATATATATATATATATATATATATATATATATATATATATACTATAATTTCATGACTTCGTTTGGTATTAATTTGTTTCCGAAATGACAGATCTAAAAAAAAATTTCATTTGGTATTATTTCAATTCTCCCAATTAAATAGAGTACGAAGCAGTGAAAGTTACGTTAAATATTTGGCTTCTGGCATATTGAAAATACAAACTCGTTTTTTCTTAAGCACCCGTTAGAAATGATGGATGTATACATTTATATATCATTTTATATCTAATTTTAAATTTATTTATAACTGTCAATCTTAATGTTAATAGCTTTTATTTATTTATTTTTAATTTTACTCATTGATGACATTCATAGATTATATGTACCCCTCTTTTTTTAAAGCTCCTTCTCGCCCTTGTTCAATTTAGTAGAATCCACTTCAGGTTTCTGCGATTTCCATTCTCCTGCTAATAATATTTCAACTATCAAGAATCAGAGCCCTATCTGTGCCTTGGTCTATTCAAATAAAGTATAAACATAGAATATTAATACATGTTATAACCTCATAATGTTATATGAGTCGATTTTTTTGTACGTGTTATTTTCCTTCATATTAGTTTTTTTTTTTTTTTTCTGAGTAGTCATTTTTGTAAATATTTAACAATTTTAGTGAGAGGAACAAGTTCTCTTTAAATCTCAAAAAACAGTTTATTTTTTAAATAAGGCAACAATCGTAGGCTCCGATCGTAGCCGAAAAGATATATCTTTATTCCCTATTAACCATTAACCAACATACAGTAAATATTAATCCATCATATATATATATATATATATATATATATATATATATATAAAATGTTTGGTTAAAATAAAGGCCACGAAAGATTATAAATGATTTTACAGTTTATGGTGTTTGATACTACACATTTTGAACTATCAAATAAAAAAAAATCATTCTGGCCTTGTTTGTCTATCATAAAGTTCATGTCCACAGAAAAGTAACTTTCTTTACTTCTCTTCAAAAAGAAAAAAACTTCTTTATTTCGAAGATTTTTTTTTTGTATTTCATTAATCTACGTCAAATAAGTGCATACGTAATATATACATACCCCTAATTTTTATATCCATATCAGAATAATGATTTTTTACTATCAGAATAAGCTACATTAAAAACTGATTTGATTGCACTACACTCAGTAAATATGTCCGAATTAGACTCAGGAGCAGTTTCTCGCATAATTTCCCCAACTTCAAGGGCCCCTAACTTTCCAGTTAATAATTAGATAAAACTGGGAATTCGCCTTATCTAAAGTATTTCTAGTAATATAATCGACTTAGTTTTATGATATGTTTACTTGAGGTTTTTCCATCTATTTATGGGAATCCTTCCACTGTGCGTTAGTCTGTCATATTTAATCGTTTAATGACTTCACGCCTGAGCTAAGACCACCTCAACCGTTAACTATTTAAATCTCATTGTTGTTGTTCTGTGTTGATGTTGGGATTCTGTTATGGTGGGATATGTTGTATTGTTGCCCTATATGAGAGTACCGAGGGCATTGGTGAAGAGACTAGGCCCAGGAATGCGAGGGTATCGATTCCAGAGGGCGAGTTTCCCCTTTAATAACAGCACAACTCCCAAGCCGACAGTTCAACTACCAACCAAACTCTCTCTCTACAAACTCCGCTGGGATAATTAAGTTTCACTTCTTCTCCCTCTCCCTCTCTTTCTCTTTCTCTCTTTCCCCTCCTAACTCCTCTTCCTTCGGCACGAAGTTTAGATGAGCTTTCGAATATTGTTACACGGCTGATAACCTCCTCCAGAAATCTGGGGCTCGCCTCGCCGGAGAGCTTAACTTATTATCAGGGGACTCATTTTAGTTTTATCTTCTTTAGTTCAGAACTCTCAATCATATTCATCAATTTTGGAATCAAAACAACACCAGAATTGTTTAATAGAGTTTTATTGATTTCTTATTAAAGAAGAGAGAATAACTCTAGCTTCCTTTTTTATAATTTTCAGTGCTCTTTATAAGCGTCATCAGTCTACTACTAGTTTATTGTCATTTTTCATGAAATAAAACATTTTTAACAATATTTTTGAAAATAGGATATGTCCCTTATCCCTCAAATTTATTAAAGTTAAGCTTTACTGTTTCAAAAAATAAAAATAACAATATTTACAATCTTGGATAGCAAAATACTGTTTAAAAACTAGCCCTTATTAGTCTAATGATTAAAACGTAAATTATAATTGTTAATTATTAGGACATATAAGGACCATTTTTCTACCTGAATATTCATTCCATGTCATCGTTCATTTGTATAATAATCCAATTTAGTAAATCTTCTGTGTGTTTTTATGTTTCGGATCTATTAGTTTTAGAGTTATAGGCGCTGTTGAACATTCTATTTTCGTAAACATTATTTTATATTTCAATTTTAATGTCCATTTATTAATAAAAGAATTTTTAGGACGGTTTACCACCGTTTTGTAGCCTGGCTAGAGGTAATGCTCTTCCTTTTCGAACCAGCAATCCTAGAGGCACGAAACATTTATTTTAACTGAGTACAATTGGATTTTAATAATATTGTTGACGTGTTCTAATCAATGTTAAAAAAAAATATTGTTACTACGCACACTGATGATGATGGAGCCGTGCAACTGACAGCAGTGGCTTTGAGAATTTTATAAAATCATTGTGGTGGATTTATCGAACTTTTTTTTCACTTACGATTGAAGTCGTGAGATTGTCCAGAAGGCCTAAGATGTAATTCTAGTTTTGCTGCTCGTTTATTGGGTCTGTAGGGCTGTAGAAGGCTGCATTCTACCGGGTCCGGTTGCATTATAGGCCCTGCTTTGTCCCATTGTTACGGGATATAACAACCTTGTGTTAAAAAAAGAAGTAATAAAAGCTAGGGGAGCCATTGAGGGTCGGACAAAGGCTATTGAGCGTGTGACGGTGCCGCCTCTGATGAGATCCTTTCGCTAATGATTCACTCTCCTCGGCCTGGAAGGAATTGCTCGAGTCTCCAGTCAGGACTAGATTGGTTAAACATAAGAGGGTTAGTGATTTCTAAAAGTGGGACAGAATTTTCAATGTAATGTTTTATAAATTAGGCAATGTTTAAAGTTTATTCAGTAACACTTTTACTTACTATTAATTTTATGAAAACTGCTCTACCGATTTCACAACAACTGATACTCTTCAGGAGCACTAAGACTTGTTAGAGCATAATTCGATGGTCACAGGGATTACGTTGGTTACATGAGTTGCGTGCACTATGATGATATATTTAGACGCATGGATATTGTAAATAAGTCACTTATTCACAGCTATGGGTTTCTAGGCATCTCGAAGATAGCGTGTTTTCGCTGTTAACAGGTAGGTCTTGATACGGGGAATCTCCTAGGCTAGGTCAAAATAGTCAAATTTCAAAATTTGGTCAAAAGATTTCTTTCTTTGATAAGAGCTCTGGGTCATTCCATGTCAAATCAACACACTTTTCGGACTTGATGTCTCAGATTTTCATGATTTTTGGTATACAGTAACATATCATAGACTTATGGGAAAATACCAAATTTCAGCTATGTAGCACAATTATTTTTTAAGTTATTAATTTTTAAAGATTTAAATTTTTATGAAAAAGTGTCATATTTTAGTACCTTTAGATGCCTATAGGCTCGCAACCAATGATGATATAAACCTGGGAGTGGTTTCATTTTAAAGCTATTGAATGGGGCTTTAATATGATATACCACAAAGTAGTGGTTGCATTAAAAAAAAAAATTGGAAATTTTAAATTTAAATCTTAAAATTTAAATTTCTCAAAAAGTGGCAATTTTAAAAATTTAAAAAAATTACCAAAAATGGTTTGTAATGTTTAAATACATATGGCAAAATTTTATCATGGGATCTGAATGGGATCAGGAGATACAGGGTTTCATAAATACACGTTTTGTCAAAAATACCAGAATTATTAGCGTTTCAGAAAATTTTGAATAGTTCATTGAATGAAACAAGCATTGGCTATTAGCTGTACATTTTTCTAATGGAGAAAGGTCACATAAACAGTGCCTAAAAAATACACATGTGCTGTAAGTAATGTACCAAATTAGTAAAATTATATTTTTTTCATTACTAATTTTCTAAGCAGTGTGTAGGACACTAGAAAATTAATAAAACCCAATGATTACTTTATTGTACCATGATTGGAAACCTCTCTATAATAACTTCGCCATCACTTCATAGCAAAAGAACAAAGTGCATTTTTGAGACATACCAAGGAAAATCTCCTGGAATATGCCTTCATACCTCTCAAATTTGGAACCAAAGTAAATGTAAAATTATTTTCTTCCGCAGTTGTTTCAAGTATATTTCCTGTTTTAAAGGACAAACAGCAGATATTATTTGCAGATATTAGTGGGTATGTAATATCAATCTATGGTGACACTTGGTGGTTGAGTTATGTTCTGGATAAAGATGAAGATTGCAGTAAAGTGGAAGTTACTTTCCTCCATCCTTGAGGTCCATCGCCCTCATTTATATATCCCACACCTCCTGTTACACTGTGGATCCCTTTTGCAGATGTGATATGTAAAGTGAATCCTGTGACAGAGACTGGCCGAACATACAGTTTACAAGACAGTGAAATGAACAAATGTGTGGGTCTCTTCCAACGATTAAAGTCTGGATGAACTAATTTGTTAACTTTACTAATAACATTGGACTTTTAATGGTATGTGTTTATGTGACCTTTCTTTATTAGAAAAATGTACAGCTAATAGCCAATGCTTGTTTCATTCAATGAACTATTCAAAATTTTCTGAAACGCTAATAATTCTGGTATTTTTGACAAAACGTGTATTTATGAAACCCTGTATCTCCTGATCCCGTTGAGATCCCATGATAAAATTTTGCCATATGTATTTAGACATTACAAACCATTTTTGGTAATTTTTTGAAATTTTTAAAAATGCCACTTTTTGAGAAATTTAAATTTTAAGATTTAAATTTAAAATTTCCAATTTTTTTTTTAATGCAACCAGTACTTTGTGGCATATCATATTAAAGCCCCATTCAATAGCTTTAAAATGAAACCCCCAGGTTTATATCATCACTGGTTGCGAGCCTATAGGCATCTAAAGGTACCAAAATATGACACTTTTTCATAAAAATATAAATCTTTAAAAATTAATAACTTAAAAAATAATTGTGCTACATAGCTGAAATTTGGTATTTTTTCCATAAGTCTACGATATGTTACTGTATACCAAAAATCATGAAAATCTGAGACATCAAGTCCGAAAAGTGTGTTGATTTGACATGGAATGACCCCTCTCTTACTCGCAGGCTGTTGGCTGCTTCACGAATTACTTCGGCCATTTTGACTAACTATTAGCTATTTATTAACAATTAACAATTTATTTATTGATGTTGTTGATAATTAGAACAACTCAATCTCATTGATGACTTTACATCATTATGTTATCATGTAATGCAGTTTATTTAAATTTTATTTCAACATTCACTGTCTAACTAAGGAGTGCTGGCCTTTCTTTGGTAAGAGCTATCTACTCGCAGGATCTGGTGCTGGCCTCTGTTGGCTGCTTCACAAATTTCTTCAAATTCACACCGTTTGATCGATTTTGACGTAACTTGGTAATCGGGCAGATCTTGATACGGGGAGTGTCATAGGCGAAAAGTAGGTGAAGCTTGGCACTCCGGGGGACAGCTAGTGTATATATATATATATATATATATATATATATATATATATATATATATATATATATATATATATAATTAAAAGCAAGTAGTTGCTGGAAGTTATCCTTCTACCACCGCTGAAAATGTAACAATTTTCATCCACATAATCCAAATAAAAGAGTCCTGAAGACCTTTCTGACGTCAATAACAGCCTTAGTAGCAACAACTCCGGGAGCGAAGGGTGTGGGAGCCGAAAACAGGGCTTCTGTTTCTATGAGCCTGGCAACTCCTAACTGGGTCAAATCCTCATATTCTCTCTCTCTCTCTCTCTCTCTCTCTCTCTCTCTCTCTCTCTCTCTCTCTCTCCCTCTCCCCCCCCCCATCCCTCCCTCCCCTCTCTTTATTCGGCTTGTTTACCCACTGATTATCTTGACAAACAAACCATTTCCCCACATCGTACCTAGATGCGTTTATTGTTCGGTACCTACTACTCTATCTTTGCCCTAACCTCATAACGTTTTTGTTTTGTTTTTTTTCTTCATTTTTTAATTTAAACTTGTAAGAGTATGAAGTATCTTGAGTTCTTGGTGTTACTAGTGTTAATCTTCTCCTGCGTGACGTACTTTTTTTAAATGGGTGCTGCAATATAATAAGTCCTTGAATATACTTGATAACTAACCAAACCCCGCCCCTAAACGTTGCTTGCAGTGGACGATCCCTGTCGTTCGTAGCCTCTTATTTAGTATTATATTGAGCAGGGCTTCAAATTTACGCTTCCCGCGGACTAGCACCCTAAAGATGTTGCTACCTAATTCACTCTTAAAAATGACCAGCTTTTTTAAAGTAGATTCTTCAAATAACCCTACAATTTTACAACATAATTTGAAATATAAAACTCAAGCAGAAACCTACCGGTTTATTACCTACAGCTGTCTTGATCATCACAGACTTGTTACCTGAAGATGATTGATTAGTTTGATGGCAGTTGAAGAGGTTTCTGATCAAGATACACCCCAGTGAATTACAAGTGTATTACCCTTCCTATTATATTAAGCTCATTACCATTGCTAATGCTTGAAACAAGGGAGGGGAAGATCCAATATCCAAACCCCTCCCATTCTTCCCCAACCCTCTCCGGAGTTTTGTTTATATTATATCCCACCCTCGCCCCAACCTGTCATTTCAATCATTAATAACGGAGTTTTGTAATAAAAAAAAATGTTTTTTCCCCCTTACATGGTTCAAATCGATTCCGTTTTAGGTCACCAACCAAGGGAAATGATGACCGATATTTTAACAAATTGCTTACGATTAGACCAGGAAATGTGGAAACATGGTGTCCAGCGTAAGGGGGACACGTCGATACAATATAAATTAGGGTTTCTCCAGAACGAAATTAAATAAAAATTAATAATTAGATCAGCGATAAATATAAAATATCAAAACTATTCACGTTTATTTTGTATTTACATAGACTCTTTCAAGAAAATTATTCAGTAATGCAGATTATCTTACCTCCTTTCTGGGGAATGTGCTTAGTAATGCTGCTCTTGCGTGACGGACTTTTACTAGAAACAGCCACCTTTCTTAAAAAAAGGGGTCTGATTTGCAGGAACTGTATCTTCTTAGCGTGTTTCCATATTTTTGACATTATTGTTGATCACTTAGAAAGCTTAGGTGAAGCACTGATTTCCGTCTTGAGGTGGTTCTATCGACATTTTCGTCTTAACCTAAAGTTATTTATTAGGATTTCGAATAATCTCGTTCCACTTCCCGCCATTTTCCAACCTTACGGAAATGTCCGTTCATGTTTTTTGTTATTTTTTATGTAATGCCAATATTTTGTTATGAAATATCTATTGATGAACATGGGACATCTACAAAGAATCTAGTTTTTTACATTTTCTCGAACTATTTCAGATATCGCCCTAAAAGTGGATTCACTCAGTTAACCCACGTCAAATTGCCATTAAAAAGTTTTCCTGGAATCCTATTATCATGTAAGTACGTCGATATTTCGTCTGAATCTAGCCGAAAAACAGTTTTCCGCTGGTAGGAAGATTCTGCAGATTTTAGGCATATTTTAGTACCAAATGTTGTCAAACATGACAATTTTTGTGGATCCTGGAGTGCGAACATATAGGAAAATATACGCAGAAATTTGTAATTTATGTGTTATGAAACGTTGACATGAAAAGGCAATGGTCACTTATTGATTGCACCTTAGGGTTTCCTCCCTATGAGAAGGGAAGAAACGCTACGCCATGTGCAAATCGTTGCACGTTTAACGTAGCAACGTTGTTACGTTGTGCATTGCCGAAGAAAACCGTTGTATAGTAGGTATGTAATTAAGGAAATGTTGCATAATTTATGATGGGCCTGCGTACCCATTGATCTTGCCCGCCGTGAGCCCTTCACCGAGATAATAAATACACTCCCTCTTCGTATGCTCACCATAAGGGATAGTACGTTTATCTTAGTGCATATCATTACGTATGCAAGAATCTATGATAAACGTATAATGTTTATTGTTAAACCTTTCTCTACTCCGACATATACAGAGTGTATCGCAAGTTAATGACACTACTCCAGGGGGTTAAAATACACAAAAAATGTAGTTCAACCCCACCAACCACAATTTTCGATCTCACTCCGTTCCAGAAATATGGCCTTCTAAAGGTTCTTTAGAAAAAGTTTTTCGTAGTACTACTCCAATTTTCTCTGCTTGTACACATTTGTTTTCAATGATTCATTACATTTTTTAAATCAGCATTAAATTTTCTTTAAGTCTAATACACATTCAATGTTCACAATTATCTCATTCAAACTGTAATATAAATTCAAAAAGTAGGAATTAATAAAAGCTTCTGGTTAGCGACAACTTTTCGAAAATCACTACTCTTCCAAAAATAATCCTGCAGATTGCCGAATCTCTCAAAAGTTGTAGAATTTAATCAGCTTTCTAATGTGAGGAGCCGTTTGGAATCACCTCCAAGGCGATTTCTTTGACACGTACTGAGAAAAAGACGTTTTTTGGGGGGTAATTAAAAAGTCGCGCTGCTTTTAAACTTTTTTCAGATTCAGCAAAACTAATATACATATGTAAATGTTGGTTATGCGCGCAGTTGATGAAGAATTACGAAAAAAAAAGTCTTGTAGACAGGCATAAAAAACTTTTGATTTTCCTTTATTTTCTCAAACTTTCCTATTAACTAATTTTAGATGTAAATTTCGTTAAAACTACCCCAGAGAGAGAAAACGGTGGCTGAAGTTTTAAACGTGCAGTCTTTGTTACAGTCTATCCCTTAAAAATATAAGATTATTTGGGAGTAGTCTTAGATGTCGCCAATATATGCTAATCAGAAAGGTTACTGTGATGAATACGCCTAAATTTGTGTCTTGGAGCCATGACCAACATGTAGATCAAACACCATGAATGTAACATCTGTGCAGGCAAAGGCCTTGGAATTATATGCCTTGGCCTTGGACTTATTTTATATGTGTTTTGCCACGTGCGTGAATGCTAATTATGCGTATCCGTCATATCTGCTGCGATAGAATTAATAGTGATGCATTTATCAAAGAACGGGGTACTCAGTTGGCTCAGAGGGTCTGGAAGATCTGAGTTTGAAATTAGAGCGAGTATTGAAATATTTTATATTCTAGTATTGCCTTTTAAAGGTTGGAGTCGAGACCCCTGACCGTCCCTATGCCCGCCCTGCCTTTAATGGGTGCAAGCAGGGATAAATATCATGTGGCCAGAGTTTATCCGCTCACCCCCAACTCAAGAGTTCATCCACTATCTCCCAAGTCAAAAATCAGATAACTGTTCATTATCTTCCCCTTTGGGCCCTCGTGGACTGTGACGGGACTCATTCTAGAAAACAAAGGGCACAACCAAACGCTTTTTCTTTGAGCTTGCTCTAACCGAAAGCTCCTAGAAGAAATGTTAGGAATCATATGTTGGAAGCGTGGAAACTCCCAAAAATTATGAATAGTATGGAGGGATACAAGCTCCAATTTGAAGTCCCTCAAAAAGTCTAGTTTTTTTCATTCATATTATGATTTTAACGTTTGTCGACATAGATCTCCAATATTCCCTATTCTACATCTTACTTGTACCAAAGGCTATATTGGTTACGCAGTGTTAGGTGCAATTGACGAACTGGCTGCCAAGTGCAATTGCTTACTCAGCTTGTACGCTGGGAACATTGAGGCCTATCCAATTTTAAATTAGAAATCTTATATATTGTGTTACGGTCCTGAATTAATGTATGTAAATATATTATTAGCAAGTTTTATTAAATATTAATATTATATATTAATTTATTTTTTTTTTTGTTAGGTCCGGCCGAAGCGTGAGGGTAAGAGGAGAAAGGTTGGGCCTAAGAAAGGAGGAGGAGCTGCCAAGCCTCCGCCGAGGCCGCCAGACAGAGGTAAGCCCTAAATGTTTCTTCCCAGCCTTTTTTTTTTTTTTTTTTTTTTTTTTACGGCGCATCGACAAATCTTGGCCATTAGCGCCGGGCCTCCAGGGTGCAACCAGGAATTTTCTCAGCGAGCCCTGAGATGAGAAAATTCCATACGCCGGTGGGGATCGAACCCACCATCTCCCGCTTATGAATCCAGCGCGCTAGCCACTAGACCACGGGAGACCCCCCCCCCAGCCATATTTTGCACAATTTTTCATTATCTATCTCTTTTGTGCTGTTAAGCGTGGAGTGGATTATTCTAAACCCAATCTTGAACATTAGTGTATCCGGGGTCATTCATTTGGCTTCGGACACAGAACTTCCTTTACTTCTTACAATCTTGGCCATACGTTTTACCCTACCTACTGATCGCTTGCCTTTTGTTTGGCCTGCTTCCATCAGCAACTTTGGTTTCCGCCTATCCCCATACTGCTGGAAAAAACTTTAGTTGTGTTGGATAGCAGGATACCCTTGTTCCTCACGCCTTTCTGCCTAGTTTTGCCTGCTACTCATCTGTATCTGTTATTCTCATATAATAAAGTATCTCTGAATTAATTGATTCCGAGGTATTTTAGTGAGCGTACTTCCGTCCATTTGGGTTTCAGTGCCTCATCTGCATCCATGCCATTGGTGCCGCTATTATATTAGGATCAACAGTATAGTTAAGATTGATTATTACAATGACAAAATTCGACCACTCCCTTTCTGCATATTGCCTACTTATATAGATTGAAAACCGTTCGGGAATGTTACGCCTATAGAGAGGCAAAGAAAGAGTGATTGAGAGATACTAAGAGATAAAGAAAGCGAGAGAGAAAAAGATAGAAAATGAGAAAGCAAAGCTTTGGCACAGTTGATTATACTTAAAGAGAGGGAGACAAAGAAAGAAAGACAGAGAGTGTTAGAGCAAAGATATGACACTGCTGAGTGTACTGGGAGAGAGAGAGAGAGAGGGGGGGGGATATGACAGTAGTGAGAGAAACAGCGCGACTGAGAGAGTTGGATTCATTATAACTAACAAACTTGCAGGCTTGAATTATTCCTCATTAAAGGCTTCAAAAGTTCCAGCCACTCCCAAAGCGGCTGGTAATTGATTATCAAAGTTATTCGAAAACTCTTCTCCGAGCGCCTGGCAACTTTTAATAGGGCTCGGGTAGTATTAAGGGGAGTTTTTGACTAACGGGCCAACTTAAGTGTAGGACTTAATTTTAAGTTGTTCCCCTAACAAAGTTCTAAAGCGATATCAGGGCCATTCCAATACGAATGAAAACTTACTCTTTTTTAAAAAAAAGAAAACTTCCAAAATTCTAAAGTCCGCCCCGCAAGAGAACTGACCAATAGAAGATCATTAAAAATTAGGACTACTTGAAGATGTTGATCTCGTGACGACAGAAATATGCCAAAAAAAAATCTAAAAAGCTAAATGGCGTTCCGGAGAAGTAAACTGAGGCAAGAGCTTCTGACCCAGATAGCCGTCCGGGAGGTTTTTCTCTTCTTTCGTCAGGGTGTGCAGCGGACCAGAAAACCAATGAAATATATGGAAAAACGGATATCAAATACATTCCAAAGCTCCTCTCTCATTAAAATTTGAAAGAAAAGAAAAATTGTAAAGTAAATTGTGGTTAGTTGAAACAATTCGATAACCTACCTTACAACATGAAAGGGTCTCATGGAACTTTGATAGGTCTATTTCAGTCAGAGAGATCAGAGCTTAATTTTTGGTTTCATTCATTTGACAACATTTGTCTATTTGTCTTCGATTTTTTTTTTTTTTTGCATTGGTTTAGCTGTAAGATAAGTTTATCTTTTTTGGCGGAACAAATTCTTTTTTTTTTTTTTTTTTTTTTTTTTTTTTTTTTTTTTTTTTTTTTTTTTTTTAACTTTCTGATGTTCGTCCTTGTAAGGAAAAAAGAAAGTCGGGCAAAATGATGTAAAAGTAACAAAATTCTGATAGTTTGGACCACCTTCAGTCACTTTGGTGTTATTTTAGCGTCATAAATTAGTACTTTCTTGAGTATTTAATAGCAACAGACATCCAGATTTCTATAACAGAATATTTAAGTTTCTAAAAGAATAAGTTTGATATGGATGCTCGCTGAGATGACGCACTTCCTGTGAGTTTGGCTAGTTTTTTTTTAAAACTATTAATTAGACAACATATCATTACATCATTCAACAAATTAGCTTAATATTGCTTAAACCATTGTTTTTGGCGCTATCGTCCATCAGGTTAGTAGATGAGATCTCTGGAACATGAGATCATGTACGTAAAGTTCATCAGTTAAGACAGTTCGTGTACGTTCTCTGTCCGTCCTTGGCAGCGGATATTAAGTATACTTGAACTCATACCGGAATAACACCAGCAAATTCTTCTCTTTGTAATTGTTCAGATTTCACATGTAACAAAAATATCATTGTTTTATTAGTAATATAATGTAACTGACGATTAAACATAAAAGGCTCGTGTTCCCTATCCATCACCGTGAGAGACCAACAACTCTTTCATGTTCAGGTCACTTTGATGCAGTGTGCATAATAACATCGGCTATCTTTGACAGTAAATAACGCCATTAAACGTGAATGACATTAAAATGATTCTACGCTATTTATGGATTTAAAAGGATATTGTTCGAATTGAACCAGATTTTTCTTTTTGGCGGATTAAGGGGAAAAAGGCGATATTCGATTTTTTTTTGTGGACCAATTGATTCAATTCTGGATGAAGATTTCACGTCCAACTTAGTTATTTATTCTATATCCTCTTAGGAATCTACAGCGACTCCTTGTGTTCAACCTTCACTCCAAACGTAACCAAAATTTCAGCATATTAGTTTTGATGAAATTCGAACATGCAGAAAATGTTTCAACTGAATCCCATGATTTTAAGTACCCAAACCAAAAACGTTATTCAACAGGAACATAAAAACGTAAGGGCATCAGAATAAACACTAGACAAACTGGATACATGGATCAAAAATAATAAATTAAAACTTAATATAGAAAAAACAAAATATATACATTTTTCAGCAATAGGAACGAATGAAAAATCTTTAGATATAGCTATTGATCAAGCAAAAATAGAACAAGCAAGCAATATAAAATTTCTGGGGATTATACTGGATAATAATCTCAGCTGGCAGAAGCATATAGCAAGATTAAAATAAAACTTAACACCTCATGCTTCATGATAAAAAATCTTTCAAAGATATTGGACCAAACGGATTTAATAAATGTGTATTATGGTATTTCGAATCACAATTATATGACATTGAATTGTGGGGTAACAAATTCCAAGCCATCTAAATCTTCAAGATTCAAAAGAGGATTGTAAGGCATATCTTGAAACTACAAAAAAAGATCATCAACCAGGAAATACTTTGAACAATTAGGAATTTTAACACTACCGTCGCTGTAAATTTTAGAAGTAGTAAAATATGTAAAAATAACTTATCCCAATTTAAAATTCATGGAGATGACCACTACTACTCTACACGCCAAAAAGGAAAAATCAAAATTCAGAAACATATGACAACGTTTTATAGGAAAGGAGTGGAGTTTTGTGGAGCAGTTTTGTTCAATTTCCTGCCTGAGGAATTAAGAAACATCCAACCGACCAAAAGACTTATCAAGAAACTGAAAAGAATACTCCGACAAAGAACTTGTTATACAACTGAAGAATTTTTTTAAATAGATTTAGCATCTGGACTGGCATCTTGACTTAAATCTGCAAATGTATTATTAAATGTAGTATAATATTATTACATGACGTCCATCCATATCTCGAAAACGAGTTTTTGTAAATAAAGATTATTCTATTCTATTCAACTATTTTTCCAATTTTCTCGAAAACGGTTAAAGCTATCGCCTTAAAATGGTTTCATTCGTTTTCCTAGGCCCAGAAGCCTATAAAACGAGTACTTGCAAGCATATGAAGTAAGCGGAACGATTTTTTTCGCGCGACATTCCTTCCAAAAACCATGTTCCGGTGGGCGGATTCTGCTGGTTAACAAACTTGACCTTTCAAATTAGACGAAATTTCATCAAAATCGGTCCATTTTTGAGCTGTCAGGGCCGCGAACGGACAAATATATATATATATATATATATATATATATATATATATATATATATATATAGACAAATTTGAACCACCGTCATTTTCGGTCTCTAGGGGTTCTGAAACGCAAAATTTTCTAGTCGGCACTTCCGGATTGTTTCATTAGATCAACCTCATAAGCGGGGTGGAAGAGAGACCAATCATGTGTAACTCTGAAAGACCTTATGAAGAAGTCCGAAAAATCGTTGTGCCATAATTGGTACACAGATCGTAAAGTTTGACATATACTTGCGACATGACTTGGACGCCCCAAGAGACGTAAACGAACTACTCGGTGATGCAGTCATCACATCGACAATATATTAGCATTTTTAAAACATAACAAATTTTAAAATACGCCAATCCAAATTTCGTATGTCAGAGGTCGTATTACCTTATTTTGTACATTTCAGTTACCTCCTTCGGTTGGCAAATTGGCCCAAAGGTTAATCACTTAGAATGTAAAAATATCCTCTAAGGTACAGAAGAAATGTTTTGTAGAATAGTAATAGAATACTGTATCTTAAATGAATAAGATACACTATGTGAGGCATGCAACGTACCTTTAACTGTAAAACACTTACTAACAGACTGCCTTAAAAGAGACAACTTACAGATTCCTCGAAGCCTCAGTGAACTGTTATCTGATAGGAGCCCCCACATTGATACCATACTGACATACTTAAAGACGACAAAGACATACAATAAAATATAATTATACCAAACATAACTCCCAAGTCAAAGTTTCTTATTTCAGGATAATATTCCTCAGCTATCAACTCCGCAAATATATTACTACTATTTATTATTACCGTTAAAATTATAAGTTTAATTCTGTATTTTTTTTTCTTTTTATTTTATTAATTCCTTACATATTTATTTTTTCTTATTTATTATTATTATTCTTTTCTTCATTTCATTTTCCGTACCCCTTAATTTCGTTACTGATCCTTAGCTTATAATTTATTATTTTATTTATTATATTTTATATAAATTCTTTTAGGGCAGATCACCATTGCTGTGCAGCTCTTAAAAAAAAAAAAAATAAATAAATAAAATGAATAAAAAATAAGGTTAGAGAGGACACCAGTCATCCTTCACCAAAAATGTTTTCCTCCATATCTAGTAGTATTGTAGTGCCTGCCAGGAGTGCGTTGAACATAATTTACTTCATTCTTTTAAGTACTCAAAATTCACTGCCAAGGTTTTGGATAAAATTATCTGAATGCGGATGCGGAATTCCTCTAGGGGCCATTGCGTTGATAACAGTTATCTATGAGTCCCTCGGAAGGGATTAGGAGATAGTGAGGCAGGTGATAGTGGAGAAGAGCCCTGCTTTGGAAGGAGGAGGGAGGAAGTGACCTTGATGTATGGGCGATGCAGGCTCGAGTAGGGCAATGAGATGAGATGTTATTGGCAAAGCGAGGGGAGTTTGTCAATTCTCTTAGGCTATGGGAGGAGGGGTCGTTGCCACTGGTTACCGTGGGGGGTGGGGGGCACCTCCCTTCAGTCTCTCTCCTGTTCGGCTCCAGGCACCTTGTCGCTTGTCCGATATCGTCCGCGTGTGTCTGTGTTCAATCAACTTATCTCCTTATCTATTCAGGTAGGTCTTTACATTCTTGTTTAGTTTGAATAGATATTGTAATTTCCATTTCCCTTCCTCATTGGAAGTATGTCAATGAGATACGAAATCCTCCCATGATATCAGAATATAGTATGCTTTGGTGGTTTCTTAATCTGTCCGCCTAGCTTTGCTAAATTTGCTTCTTTTGTTTTGAGGTAAGTCTTGACCTCTGCTTAAGCCTTGTTATGATCTTCTCTATTCTATATGTTCCGCCCGATCTTGTTTGGAGGTTCAGTAACGTGCTGTCCGCATTGTAGATAGGTCTATATTAACTTCCTAGTTCTTGGTGGATTAGTATTGAGTGATTTGGAAATTGGAAATGGTCCGGTATTATTTAGAGGATCGTTATGTCCTGTATGCGCTAATGGCCTAGTTGCAGACTTACCCTAAAATAAAAACAAATATTCCTGTATTTGTATTTCTATATTTGGCGCCCGGCATTGTTTGGAGGTTGGAAGAAGTCTGTTCTAATTTGGGTGTACTGTATTCTTGTCCTTTTTGGAGTTAAGATAAATATGTTCATTATATAGGTTATTATCTTTGCAAGTAAGCATGTTGCATTTCTGTCCTCTTGATGGTGACGTCCAGTTTGGATGTTGAGTCATGTATTATGCTGTGTAATTCTTGGATTGCAAAGTAAAAGCCTCAGGCCACTCGAGTACAAAAACTTTGCGTACATCAATGGGCATTATCTTCAAAGAACGCCTCTATAAAATATTCGCATAAAGGCGTTGTCATCGAAAAGTAATTTTGAAGTTAAAGAATGACTCATCGCGGAAATGGCCCCAATTCAATAAGTCCCAACAAGAAGATCCTGTTCCCTCTAAGATGTAATCATGGATAGACCAGATCATCGAATTCCACTTTGAAAAAGTGGAACAAGCAACTTGGAAATGTTGCTTATTATATTAGTTTATCTCCATCCAATAATTTTATCCGCAAAGGAATTCTGCTGAGAGTGCCTACACCTGCATACTCATATCGTCAAGGTTGTTGGTCGTCCTATGAATCTAAAATTAGAACCATTATTATGCAGAACCACTGTATGTTCCATTCATTTATTTGCTTTGCATTTTCCTTTTACAGCCTTTTTCATTATCTTTTAAGGTCATTCCACTTTCTAACACATTGGATAACACGTTTTAATATTGCCATTTTCTTTAATTTCGCTAATTTTAATTAATTTGTATTTATTTAAATTATACCGTCCATTTATTATTGACAACGAATTTGAGGACGGGTTTTCTATAGGTTACCCTTTTCTAGCCAGGATAGGGCTGATACCTTTTCTTTAATTAGTTTACGTTTTTATAAATTCCTCATTTAAATGTAGATATATACACACACATTCATATATGTGTGAGTTTATAAATAGTGAGAAAAATCGCTTTTAATAAAATTATATTTGACCTGAAATCTGGCAGAATTTAATATATCCGTGGATCGATACAATTACATTTGTAACTGTGCTTACTTGCACGGCAGCCATTATGAAGTGTCAATTGTGCGCATGTCAACAGAGAATTCAGCAATTCCCAGAAGAGGAATTTAATAAACCATTATTAAATACCATGATGTGAATTATTATTTAATTAAATGAAGTATTTATTTGGATTTTGATAAATTTAACAAAGTAATATTTAGTTATTCTAACGGAATTTTCATTATTATGATGACTATTTAGTCTTCCAATTTTTAAACACGCTAAGAAACATTAAGGCAACAATAGTTAATTTTACTCACGCTAAAGTAATTTTAGTGGTTGCAATGAGTAATAAATTTTGATCGAAAATTTTTCTTCAGTTCTTGCTTCCTATTGTTTAAATTCCTATTCTGCCTCTTGTTTAAGCCAGGCATAAAATAAATACGTTTACAACTTCTGTTTCATTAATCAGTCATTACTGAAGATTCACTCGTTGTCATTACTGGGCCACGAGGGCCCTGAGGGGCAGATAGTAAAGAGGTATCTGATTCATTACCATACGGCACACTAGGGAGATAGTGTGGTCAGTACTATGCTCCTGCCGTCTGATTTTCCCCTTGCTGCTTCAACTGCTAGAGTCATTAGCACCAAGGTACCCATTATTAAATTAATTAAAGGCTGGTTTGGCCTAGGGACGGTCAGGGAGGCCGAATTCAACCCATGAACGAAGACACTCGAAGAAAAAATCTTTAGTGCTTGCTCGGGATTTGAAATATATGTGTATATATATATATATATATATATATATATATATATATATATATATATATATAAACAAATAATGCAAGCTGGGTAAAGGGAATTATTTATACCCAGCTTGCATTATTTATACATTTAGTTTTCTGAAGCGGGATAAAATTATGAATCGGTGTAATTGTTTTATAGTATTTAAATTTTATGATACATGTTGGCGTGTCTAGAATAATGCAGTATCTTCAGACTTAAAGAGAACGAGAGAGGGAGAGAGCTGCGATTAAACTTCTTTTTTTTTTTTTCTTTTTTTTTTTAAGAAACGGTTATGAAGCTGCAAAGATGAAACCAAGAATAACAGGGTTAGTTCATGAGTAAAATCAATGAAAACTTTTTATAGAAAGGGATAAAAACGTTAATAAAGTTAAAGAAGAAGATTAACTAAGTTTTTTTTTTTTTTTATTTCGCCCTTGGTGAGGCCTAATAAATGTTTTAATAAATCTTTAAGAAAAACTTTGATAAAAATCAGAAATGAAAGAGAGTCGAAGGGGTGGGGAAAAGTGAAAGAGAAAGAATGCCCCGAGAAGAAGGAGGGGAGGGAGAGTTGGTAACAAACTTTTCGGGGAGTTTCCAAGCCCTGAAACTTTTCCGGAGATAAAAAGTTTAATAGTTTTATAGCCCACCGCAGCCATAGTATTCTCTTTATTGCAGAATACATAACTACACCAACTCAAAACTTTATACCTCACCTTCCCCCTAGCACAAACTCTTATAATATCCTTCCTATTATTCATAATTTATATACTCTATTCTTATAACAGTTTACTTTAATTTTTTTTTTTCCCTCCCATCCAAAAGATATTTTTTATAATCAACATTATGCGAAGCGAAAACAAGTGTAATACTCTCCCATTGCCTTAATACGATGACATTAACATAGCTTTGGAGATGGAGATAGTTAGCCGTTGAGGTGATGCGAAGTCAAGGGATGGTTGGATTTCGGCTAGGAGAAAAAACTGTGAGAGCTTCAAGCACAATTCTATCTACTTTGGCAGCCTTCTTCAGCTAAATAAATAAATACACACAATTACAAGTGAGAATAATCAAACTGTAAGAAAATGTTTAAACAGCATGACAATCAATTAAGAACCAATCATTTCATTGTTGTTGTTTGTTTTTTTTTTTGTTTTTAGTTTTTTTTTTATTATATAAAAATGCACATCAGGTAGTAAGTAGTTATTATACCGAAACTTCCAATATACGTTTGAAGATCTGTCATTTTTTTCTCCTAGCCTCGACCATCCCTTGACATTACAGTAAAAACTGGCTAAAAACCGACCCACAACTAACGTAAACATCGACCAAAGCCTGGATAAAAAGAACTATAACCCCGACGAGATTAAGTAAGTTTATCAAGGCTTCGGATAGGACATACCCCACATAAGAACTCGTACATACTAGACCCACTTGTAGAAAAAAAAAATATAACTCCTAAACATGAAATTGACTGGCTTTAAACATTTAAACACTCCGTTGAAAGCACTGAAACTTAATCGAAAATATTATTATATGTATTTTTCAATAAAAAAACTTTATTCTATTTCGTTTTTATTGCATATAAGAATTTTATTTGATACTTTTGTTACTTTTTACAGCCAACTAACTAATAATTAAACCGACATTGCTTCTGCCATTCTAACTATCATATTTAATCGTCACTATCACGGAATTTGCAATAAATAAAAAATAAATCTTTATCTTTATTGATTTTTTTAAAGGACAAATGAATAGTAATTTTCTTGCAGATAACCGGTTCCCCTTCAACTGAAATATACATGGCATTCAACGCTTGAGATGTCCCATTTCATTGTGAGTGGTTAGAAATGTCGGCTGCCATTGGATTCACATGTGCTAGAGTCCGTTTAAAAACAAATAAAAAATTGTCAACCATCAACAAATTTCCAACACAGAGAAACTACTTCCACAACTTATATACGATATTATGCTTCTCCCTGTTGTTTAAAAAGTCGTTACATTTCTCCTTCATTGGAACGATTCCAACACTTCCGATGCACCGTTTTCTACGACTGACATGGTCCTATCCAAGGTTACGCCTGAACCTTATTTTTTTTTTTAGAAGGAATTATATTATGCTTTCATTGAGAAGAAATAGCCAAGTAGACAGTCGGCACTTGGTCATAATAATTAATATTATATTTGCATAGGAGGCGCTCCCGACCATAAGGGCGAAATCGCCAGTTTTCGTTTTATTTTACCTTGCGCTGAGTGTGATAGGTGCAGCTTTTGTGTTTAAATATGAGAAATCCACATTGGAAAAATGGGGTGGTTCAGTTTGAGCGATAGCTGCGCGGCCCAGAAGGGCGAAGTCTTGCATTTGGTCTATTCGCCCTTCTGGTCGGGAACGTGTTTAATAAAACACCACTTTTTATACCTACAGCTTGGATATTGGGCTTTCGATTGGTCAACTATCACTCACCACGATTTCTCAACGTTAGCTTTGTTAATATAATGCTTGGGATAGTGGAACTAAAAATAGTATGTTTGTAAAATCACGTATTTTTAAGCCACAAGGGTTATATTTATATAATAAAACCATTTTCGGAAAAAAGTTCTATCATCAGTGCCATAATTTGAGCTGACTGCCCTGTAAAAGAGTTTCTTTGAAACTCAAGAGTTCTGTAACATTTGTGGGGGAAAACGACCTTTAATTTCAACTACATACTTCCTTGTTATAATTATAAATCAATAAGGTAGTAAACATTTCCTAAATTTCGAGCATACTTGTCAGTTTTTATTTTTATTTTACATGACCAAAGATGCAATGCTTCATTCTTCCTGTTCTCAATCAACTTACATATTTATTTATTTATTTATTTTACTAATTATGAGTTCCGTGACTGGAACGATAAACTCATATGGATAGCAGAAAAAAGGTCCGTTGAAGTCGCAGTCTGATTGTAATAAAAAAAAAAAAAAAAAAAAAAAAAAAAAAAAAAAAAGTAATAAAGAAAATAAGACAAGAGGAAATTATAAGGCAACAAAATTATTCATATAGTATAAAAACTAATGGAGAAAAGAAAAAAGAAAAAAAAAAAAAAAACATAAATAAATAATAAATAAAATAAAAAAAAAAAAAAAAAAAAAAAAAAAAGACAAAAATCATTTCGATTGTAGGAGACATATAGTTATATCTTGGAATAAAAGAGCGTTGATTTGAGATGTGTAAGAAGTATGTGGATGTATGGACTACCCTCTGTCAGTAAATCATGTAAGTCATAAGGAATCGTCAAGTTTCTGCGTTGTCTGCAGTCGGTCAGTACATGTTTGACAGTTAGAGTTCTGTTGCATTGTCGACAAAGGGGTCTTTCTGTTTTGTCTAGTAAGTACGAATGGGTGAGTCGGGTGTGTCCTATCCGAAGCCTGGATAAAATTACTTCGTCTCTACGAGAGAATTGTTCTTTTACCCAGGCTTTGGTCGTATTTTTAATTTCTCTTAATTTGCAATTACTTTTAAACCAATTTTTCTCCCATTCGAACAGTGTGTTAGTTCGTAAGGTTTTAGTCAAGTCTGATGACGTCACAGTGTTTATATCTGGTATGGGTCGGTTTGTAGCCAGTTTTGCCTGTAAGTCCACTGCTGTACTCATATCGATGTCCTCGTGTCCGGGTAGCCAAAACAATGTAATATGTTTGTTTTCGTTTTGAAGAATGTTTATTTGAGTAAATATCTGGTGAATAATAGGGTGTGTGTTATAAATGTTCTGTAATGACATTAAGGAACTTAAGGAATCCGTACAAACTGTAATCATGTCAGTGTCTGCATTATGAACGTTAGTCAGTGCCAAAAGTATTCCGTAAAGTTCTGCGGTGTATATAGTCGTTGGTTCTGGCAATTTCATTTGGTACGTAACGTCATTTACAATGGCAGCCGCCCCTGTCCCAGATTCCGTCTTGGATCCGTCGGTATAAGTGAATAATGTTCTTGGATTTTGTCTTATTATGGTGTTAATTGTATTTTTATAAAATAGTGAGGAGGTCGGTTCTGTCTTTTTGTATTTCGTCAGAGTCAAGTCAATCCTTAAGTTCCTTAATTTCCAGGGTGGTGTGTCGGTGAATTTGTTTTTAAGAATTGTAGATTCTCTTATAATTGAATTCCTTCTACCTTCTAGAGATCTTACTATAAAAGGTTTTCTTTTCGAATTTAATTCGAGGTATTTATTAAAATTGACATTCTCTAGAAAACAATTAACACAAGGCGTTTCAAGTCCTTTTGATTTGATATAAAATGAAGAGCACAACATTGCACGCCTGTACTGCAGTGGGGGTTCTCCTGCCAAGGCGCAAAGGCTATCTGAAGGGCTGGTTCTGAAAGCTCCTGTGACAAGCCTGAGTCCTGTGTTGTGTATAGTGTCGAGTAGTCTTAAGGTTGTAGGACTGGCAGATGAATATGCTATACATCCATAATCCAGAAGAGACCTGGTGTAAGATCGATAGAATGTAAGCATGGTGCATTTGTCAGCACCCCATTTGGTGTTACTAAGGATTCTTAACAAATTCAATGACTTTTTGCATTTGGTGAGAAGTCCTTTTAGATGGGGTAACCATGTTAGTTTTTTGTCTAGTGTCATACCTAGGAAAGTCAGTAAGTCGGTTTTGTCAAGGATTGTCTGATGTAATGTTAAGTGAGCTCTTTGATTTGCTCTTTTTCTTGAGAATATTATGTATTTCGTTTTGTCTCTGGAAAACCTAAATCCTGTAAAAGAGGACCACTTGTCTAAGTTATTTAATGTGTTCTGTATCTGTAGTTTACCTGTCTTGATATCTGTGTATGTCGTGTAGATGAGGAGGTCATCAGCGTACAGGCAATACGACACTCCTTGAGTAATACATCTAGTGACGGAATTTATTGCGATATTAAAGAGAGTCGTACTCAGCACACCTCCTTGAGGCACTCCATTCTCCTGTAAAAACTCATCTGAAAGAGCAGTACCTATTCTCACTCTGAATGATCTTCGGGAAAGATAGCTCTTCAAGTAAAGCATGACTTGGCCTTGTACACCCCATTCTAGTAGCTGAGCCAGTATTAGTCGTCTCCACACTCTGTCATAGGCTTTTTCCAGGTCCAATGACACCGCTATTACGGAGCTTTTGTTGTGAAAGGCATCTAAAATATCATTTTCAAGCCTAGCAATGTGGTGCATAGTAGAATGCATTGGCCTAAACCCACATTGAAATACTGAGAGAAGGTTATTCTTTTCTAAGAACCATATAATTCTTTTATTTACTATCTTCTCCAGTATTTTCCCACAACAGTTTGTCATACTTATGGGCCTAAAACTTGAGGGTAAATTGTTATCCTTTCCTTGCTTTAATACTGGTACAACTATAGAGTCATTCCAGAAGTGAGGATAGGCACCGCTTTGAAAGATTTCGTTAAGTATATTTAAAAGAGTGACGAGGCCAATGTTGGGTAGATTTTTATACAAATCGTAAGTTAGTCCGTCAGGTCCAGGTGCTGTAATATGTGCAGTCGACAGTGCATGTTTTAGTTCGTCTAAAGTAAACGGATCATTCAAAGGGTGGTCATGTTGGTTCGTAATGGGAAGGATATTCATTTCTACGTTATTTTTGTATTGCAAAAATTGGTCCGTGTAGTTCTCGTTGCTGGATATTGTGGCAAAATGTCTGCCTATTAAATTACTGATTTCTGTCTGGTCAGTTATAGTAGTGTTTAAGTATTTGATTCCTGTTATTGGCGGTCTGTAGTTCTTATGTTGTATCTGTTTTATCTTTGTCCATATTTCTTGTTTGGGTGTATTTCTGTTCAGATTTGATAAAAATTCTATCCAACATTTCTTTTTACTGTTTCTCACAGTCCACTGGGCCTTCGCCTTTTCTCTTTTATAATTTTGATGGTTCACGTCAGATGGGTTCCTACGGAATAAATTAAGTGCTCTTCTCCGATTTCTAATCGCTGTCCTGCAATCATCGTTCCACCAAGGAACAGGTGCTTTTCTGTATGTGTTCGTTGTCATTGGTGTGCTTGCGTTTGCTGCTTCAATGATTACCGAGTTCAGTGCATCAATTGTCTTTGTTTGTGAAATCATTAGTACGTTAGTAACGTGGCTTCGGAAAATGTCCCAGTCAGCTTTTTTTGTGTTGTATCGTTTTATTCCACTAAAGGTGGGCGGGAATGTATTCTGTCTGACAAAAATGGGAAAATGATCGCTCCCATGAGAGTCACTATTCACTGCCCATGAAAAACGTGTATAAACGGAAGGTGTACATAAAGCTACGTCTATGTTTGTGAATGTCCCTGTCCTTGGACAGAGGTGAGTCGGTGAGTCAGTGTTGAGGCATAACAAGTCGTTCTGTTCAAATACATTCTGTAGTTGGACTCCTTTACTATTGTTGGTCTGTGAACGCCACATTTCGCTCTTTGCATTAAGGTCCCCTAACAATAATAAAGGAGTCGGTAATTGTGTCAGTAAGTCATTGACTTCGTGAACGTCTATGGGCTCACTTGGCGGAAGATAAACAGAACATACAGTTAGACGGAATGGAAAATGTACTGAGACAGCTACTGCTTGGATAGTCGTCCTCAGCGGAACAGGTTCGCTGTGGATGCTATGCTCTACAAATATTGCAACTCCGCCACAAGCTCTACCACCCAAGGAGAAGTCTCTCCTATAGAGGGAATAGCCATGTATGCTGACATCTTTACCTTGTTGAAGGTGTGTTTCCTGTAGTGCAATGATTTGTGGTTTGGACTCGCTCAGGAGTAGTTTCAGCTCACCAATATGCCGTAGAACTCCATTAATGTTCCACTGGAGCACAGACATGGTATGGTACTGGTATTAAAATGTAGGATGTCAGATTTCTAAAACAATCGAATAAATTAAAAATCATAATATCTGCATTAGCGGCACGTATATTATCATCCAGTTTGTTGCTTAACATTTGGGAGACACAGCATTTAATGCATATTTGGCTTAAGGTAATTTTGTACCTTAAAATGCAAGACACAACATAAACTGTGACCAGTTGATAATGGTGATGGCCAAGTATCAATTTAAGTAAATGGATAAAACAGAGTGCGAGGTTAAATGCTTTAAGAATAAACATAAAGATGCTGTAACCATAGAGTGGGTTTGAAACTCTACTGGATAACTGAATAATTAACAAATGTAAAACAACCAATAAAATTAGAAGGTAGAAGTATTCAAAAATTAATAATTCGGAAAATATAACTATATGTTTCCGGAAATAAAAAAAATCGTAAAACACCAATTTAAATAAGAGTAATAGTATAAAAAACATTAAAATAGATAAAATAGTCATGGTTTACCGTTTTTAAGTTTACCTTCGTTAGTGTCTTGTCGTTTGTTAGTAGGTGTTTTTGTTCGATTCTGCCGTCCCCGAGGTAGTGTCTCAGCTACTTCTCTTCCGTCACCAACTTGACTTGTGGATGTTTCTGCGACGTCTTTAGGTTTAGATGTTTGAGTAGCTGGTTTCACGGTGCTGAATCCACTGGTCTGTTTGGCAGTGATATACTCCAGGGTCGCAGAGGGTTCATTTCCCTTCAAAGGTTCAGGCGTACAGCGATTTCTTACTAAGAGGTTTTCTAAAACGTTGAGACGTTTGGTGAAAAGTTCAATTAAAACCGTCAGTTTGTCTTCTGAATTGGAATCATTAGGTGAAGTCTTCGCTATCTTGGCATACGTCCCCGTTCTTGATCCTTTCACCTGTTTTTTGGCCTCATAATAGTTAAGGTTTTTGGTTATCATGAGTCTCTTCGCCTCGAACTCATCAGCATACACGGAACAGTGTTTAGTAGTTGTACGGTGATTCCCTCCACACAGACAACATTTAATCGTGGCACACTCACCGTCATGCTGAGGTTCGGCACATTTCCTGCATATCTGTTCCTTTTCACAGGCAGTACGGTGATGTCCAAGTGATCCGCACCTATAACAGATGAGGGGGGGAGGGATGTACATACGAACACTGACAGACATGTAGCCAATAAAGAGCTTCTCTGGAAGTTGCGGGGTGTCAAATGTCGCTACGAACAAGGCCGATCTTTTTGAAGGGTTTCCGAGACGCCTAATATTGATGACTTTCTGTGTTGATAATTCTTGAAGAATGTCATCTTCTTTGCAGTCTCGAAGATCTGAGCAATAGAAAACACCTCGTGATTGGTTGAGGGTTCTGTGGGGCTGGACGGATAGTTTAAATCTGTTCAGAGTGGTTTGTGCCAAAAGTCTGGTCGTCACGTCACTATTTGGCGATTCGAGAAATAGTGTACCTGTCTTCCTAATTTTTTTAACTTTAATAGATTTCGAAAATTAACAAATCCAACGATTGATTTCAAAAGGACTTACATCGTTGAATGTCATGGACTCTTCTTGTAATGACGCTATCAAAAAGCGAGGAATAGTTGCTTGTTGTATCTCGACCGATTCCGAAGCCTTGTACCAGGAATTTACTTTTACAGGCGTCTTCTTCATGGTTTCAATAGTCTTTTCTATCGTAGGGCCCGTTGTTTCTCCTATTACTTCCTGAGATAATCCCAATTTCTTTAAGAATAGAAATCAAAAACTTACATATTTCTTACAAGTATAGATGTTGGTAGACTTAAGCTATGTCTTTGAACATTTTAACTCTGAAGAGTAATTTATTATTTTTACAGGAATATTTCTAAAACAACGGTTCTCGACGAATAATAGCGTGTTAGTTCTATTTAATGTTTGATCTCTCCAATGGATTAAAATGATCGCAAAGTATATTTTTGGTTATTCACATATGGCGAGGACTTCCAATACCTATCAAAGGCTTTTGAGAATATACCAATCCGGTCATGTACATTGATATAATTAAGCTCTACTGGAGAATTATTGTGATTTCCCTTGGTTTAATTTAGAAATTTTAATATTCGTACTTGTGGTTATGAGTCAAACAGGAAAGATATGGAAAGAGCTTCATTATTTCAGAAGTAATTTGTCCTTCAGGAATTGAACACGATCTTCGTGACCGTTTATGGAGATAGAGGGCCGGCCAGCACGCACCTGGAGGGAAATATTGTGACGGGGATAGACTTGCTGGCAGTTTGCAGTGCTGCACTCCTCTTCGTGTTTAGTTTCCAAGCACGCTAGCTCGTGGATCTCCATGCACCCGTTTTACTAGCTTGTGGATCTCCATGTATCCACGCTGCTTGTTTAGCGATCTCCATGCACACCCAGGGTGCTTTCTTGTCTCCATGCATACCCAAGTTTCATTTTTATGAATCGCCATGCGCTCCCATGCTCATTGCTGGTTGATCTCCAGGTACCCACGCTGGTTGCTTGTGGATCTCCAAGCACACCTAAGCCGCATTTCGTTTGTGGATCTTCATGCAGACCCAAGCTGTTTTTTTGTGGATCTCCATGCGCGCCCACGCTCTTTGCTGGTGGATATCCATATAGACATACTGCTTGCTTGTGGATCTCCATGAACCTAAGCTACTTGTTTGTAGATATCCACCTACTCCGACCCTTTTGGTCTATCTCTATGCACATCCACGCTGATTGCTTGTGGATCTTCAAGCACGCTCACTGGCCACTGGTTCAGGGACATATGTCTTTCTAAAGATGTTCATTTAGAATAATTTTTCTTCTTTCTTGTTACCTGTTATGTCAAACCTTAGATAACAGTTATGCAGGGGCCATTTCGCCGCATTAATATTTTAATTGATTAGTCCTTGCCATGTAACTTCCCTCCCTAACCAGATGAGGTTAGGCTAATATTTAAAGTCTTATAACCATAAACACTTACTCTTAACGTACTATTCTTTACCATGTACTATTTCTTCCTTTGTCAAGGTTTAATACCGAATTTAAATTTCCTTGTTACTTCGTCTTTTGTAGTATCATTCCTCTTATGCCAAAAAAAAGCATTAAACAAAATAGACATACGCAGCCATCTACATTGTGTTCCAATAGAACCAGGAATGTATCCCTACCAAAACGAATGGAAATCTTCCCATTTGAACTGGACTAAAAAACAGCTGTTGCTTCATCTAGTTGTTAGTTTGAATTCAAACCGGCTCATACGCAGTAATCCCTACTAAGTATAAATAGGTCTATGGTAGCGTATCTCGATGCAAAGGTATCGAGGTGCACGGAGGGCAGCTATAATCGATTGGAAGTGGCCTTAGGGAAGTCTGCTCAATCCAGTCCACTATTAATCCCGTCCCCTTCACTCCCAATGCTTCGTGTTAGCCACACCCAACTCGCAGGCATACATTACGCCTCTTGGAGTAGAGAGTGATTAACTCAAGCGGGAATAATTCAATCAACCCATGTATTAATACATAAATTTAATGAGTTGAGGGCGTATTGTGTTTACTTTATGAAGTAAATCAATTCTTGTTGGATTTACTTGTAAGTGTTTGATAAATCGTAACATGGTTTTGCGATTTAATGTTATGGAAATCGGATGAAACCACTTCAGAGCATCCGCGAAAACTGCAAAGTCGACGTAAGTACGTAATTATCAAGCCACTGTAGATACTACTTTAGAGGTAGTACTGAGTCTGGTTTGTAATGTCAGGGTATTTATCTTAGGGCTATTTAATGACGAACGTATAACGCACTAGCATATCTTAAGTGAAGCAACTCAAAAATCGTTGTTTTTTTTTTGTTTTTTTGTTGTTTTTTTTTTAGTTCAGACGTAAATATCTCTTTATCAACCATCAAAACTGTATTATGTACCTAGCTTCAGAGCTCGTACACCAGAGAGCACTTGTGTCACTCTTCCTGTGTTAATGATATTCACTCTACATAGGCAAGAGTGACTCAGTTAAGTTTTTATTTTTTTTATTATTATTTATTTATTTATTTATTTTTTTTTTTGAGTTGTGTCACTTTAGAAATATTCGTGCGATATGTCAGGGTGTTACGTACATACGTCGAAATCGCTCGCCCAGAGTACTCTCACCGATGCAAGTGACGACGCTCTCCACCAACAGGTATGACAACAGTATATTTACTGGCGGACCTAACCCCTTAGGTTTTGTTATTATGTAGTTAACTTTCGCCCGATGAGTGAAAAAATGGATTTAATTGGGGTTTCAATAATTATAATATTGGGTTACTTTTATAGGAGAGAACGTATTACACTCACAAGACGAGCAGTTTTAGCACTTTCCTCCGAAGGAAAGTAGCTATTGAGGTTGCACTCATGACGGAATTTTTGAAAAATTTCTTCAAATCTCCATCGAT
Organism: Gonocerus acuteangulatus; assembly: GCA_946811695.1. Taxonomy (NCBI): domain Eukaryota; kingdom Metazoa; phylum Arthropoda; class Insecta; order Hemiptera; family Coreidae; genus Gonocerus; species Gonocerus acuteangulatus. The sequence goes on along the minus strand of OX328128.1, from coordinate 51,515,381 downwards.
CCTACCTAGTAGGCACCGAAAATGACCCCCGTTAAAATTTATATATATATATATATATATATATATATATATATATATATATATGTGTGTGTGTGTGTGTGTGTGTCTGTCTGTTAACACGATAGCGGCCAGAGTTTTTGTTTTTTCTTCACGAAACGTGGTATATAGCGTTCAATTAGCAAACGATTGAACGAGTTCGTTAACCACCAAAATCGGTCCACCGGGAGGGGGGGTTTACCCCGAACCCAAAACACTAATTTGACCCTGCTGTAGTTTTGTTATATTTCAACGAAACTCGGTATTCGTTATGTTGATCTAAAGAGAGACATACGTTGTAAAAATAAACTAAATCGGTTTATTAGGAGGGGGGGTTTACTCCGGACCCACATTACCAATTTACCACTACCAGCCGTAATTTTTGTTACATTTCAATGAAACTCGGTATTCGTGATGGTAATCAACAGAGAAAAATGGGTTGTTAAAATAAACTAAATCGGGTTATTTGGAGGGAGGGGGGTTTACTCCGGACCTAAAGTACTAATATACTCATACCGGTCGTAATTTCTGCTGTATTGTAACGAAACGCGGTATACGTCATGGGTATCTCATGAGAAAGAATTGTTGTAAACATTAGGTAAATCGGTCGATTGGAAAGGAGGGTTTACTTTAAACTCTGTTTCATTGGAATTAGCCGGCCAGACGAAGGTTCCCAAAGGCGCCACGAGGAGCCCTATCTCCCACTATGGGGACTGTATCCTGTTCCTGCGTCAGATCAAAAGACGGAAAATCAAGTTTTTGTGTATTTATTAAGGAGTACAGTATCATATATTAACATAAATCTGGAAGCAAATTATTGACAAAATTAATAATTGAACAGTTCTCATAAGAAATGCAAATGAGCAGAACTATTCACGTTTTTATTTTATTTATATAGGTTATTTACAGCAAATTATTCAGTAATGTAGTCTACACTACAAAAATTCTGAGGAAAGTGCTTAGTTATGCAGCTCCTGCGTGACGGCCTTTTTGAATATGTATCTGGCGATAATTTTCTGAAAACTCTCTAAAACAGCTGAGAAATCGTGGGATGTTATCATTCGGAAGCCTAATGAATGTCATTCGTATATTTTGATAGGATCGTCTCAATCGGGGAAAACAGTGATGTAAATTTCGAAATTGATGCCTCCGATAAACTCAATGCTTTTTAAATCAAGATCAGATGTAAACATGAACTCTTAAGATTTACGAAAGTACAACTTACGAGGATTGGACTTGACTGTTTTATTTGCCTTGTTGACCTCCCATTGTCGGTTTTAGGGTCATGGCATTCACTTCAGAGTTCTTTTTATGACGTGTCAATCTTTGAGGTCATTAAAGCCAAAATTCGAACTGCCTTTGATTTCGCCCAAAACGCAACCCAATTGGCCTCTATCGCTGTAATAGCAGAGCAATGAAAGATCAAATGATGTGCTGATTACTTCTATGATACAATGAGTTAATGATATTGATCATATCTTTCGACAAATTGTGCCATCATCAATCATTTATTTTGGGAAATGACTGTTTTTATCACACCGAAGTGAAGTTGCTTGTCGAAGTATCACACTAGCTTGTCAATAAAAATAAAATGAACTATGCAACTAAATTCTGGACTTATTGGATGCTTATTCATCTGATTACGTCCAAATATCTGAGAAAGCCGATTGTTTGAAAGTAATGATGTTAAGTAGAGCACATTTGGTTGTCAGTGGGTTCTGTTATATTTTATATATATTTTTTACGGTGTATCGATCGGCCGGGCGTTTATAGCCTTCCATCCTTTCCAAAATTCCATGGTGGAACAGGGAATTTCTGCAATGGACCCTAAATGAAAAACCTAAACCTGCAGTAGGCGGGGCTCGAACCTACATTTCTCGCATTAGAATCCAAGGCGTTAATCTCTAATATTTATTCAACATCATAGCGTTTCTATATTTGTCTAACTTTATATTATTTTTTTTCTTCTCTATGTATCTTAAATTTTCCATTTGTCTATTACCGTGGTGATTAGCAGAGACTATTTCCCAGCTCTAACTATTCAGGAAGAACAGACCCAACTCCGGATGAGGTCAATACTCTCCGAGTTGAATTCGAAACCCTTACTTCCCAGGCGTTACTAATCACATTTGATCGCCGTGAAACTCTTTTTGTATTTTATTAATTCTGCTGCTGTCAACCCTGCGTTTTGTGAATTCAAATACCAGTAAACCGCTTTAACGACGGATACGCAATTGTAGACCTGCTTTAGATGTGCAATTCTGTCCTTAGGAGGCGTTCATCTGCAGCCAACCTGCAAAACTGCCAGAGAACCGTCTTTTCGCCTTGAACGCAACCCAATTGGCCTTAACCGTAGTTATTGTTGCGCAATGAAAGGTGAAGTATTGTGCTGACTACTTTTCCATGTTGATATGAAGGTAGACAGAACAGAAAAGGGTAATAGGTATAATGGTAAGGGGAGGGGTTGACAGGGCCCGGCGAAGCGCTGACCGGGAGGTAGGGGCCGTTGCTATGACGACTGTGCGAGGCGGCCATGTTGGTGTGGCCCATTCAAGGCCGCGCCCTACGCTACAATAACTCCCTTCCCCTCCAGCACAAGAATCCTTATTTTCTCTTGCTCCCTACGCATCCTGCCGTGTATGTGTGTGTGCGAAGAAAGAGATAGGATGAGGGGGGGACCCCGTATAGACCTCGGCTCTGTCATTATCTGAGGTCATCCTTCGGGTCACGAGCCAACCCCACTACACGCATGCCTCTGACACGATCTGTCTTCACAAATAGCCCCCAGTCCCTTCAACCCCAATCCGTCAGGTAGAACCTACTTGCGGCAATGCGCGCCTAGGATATGAAATCCTTCGACGTTTGATTTCAAGCGTAATGCTCTATTTCATAATATCCTACTGGCACGTGAAGGCTGATTTATTAGTCAAGAGGTAGGCCCTTAACGTATTATAATCTGCCAGGTGCATGTTACCTTATTAAGTTCGCCCAACAGAAGGAACGTCCTTTAAGTGTCTGTATTCTTGGATAATATTCGGTACAAATAATCATAGGGAACTAAGAACATTGGATAAGCTAAGACGCATACAAAATAAACTATTAACAAAATATTCTCACTCCGGCTCCCTGCCATTAGGGCTGGCATAAATGAGGATTGGGCTATTTTTGTGGGTGGCATACCTTTGCAGGCAACTACATATATTACAGTTTAATTTTTTAGCGGAACACCGCAGACGGACAAATATCCTTTGGTGAGGCCTGTTTTTTTTGTGTTTTTTTTTTATTCATTTATTTTGTAAATAGTTTAATATTATTGTTAAATAAAAGCATTCATTCATCCATACGGATGCCACCATTCACTCGAATACAAATGAAGAGCTCACCGAGTCTGTCGAATCACTACGTAAAATGGAAAATGAAAGTTAATTTATATAACACCGAATTCATAATTTTCGCAAAGAGACTGCCGAGATAATGTCCACCCATTGTGATGCCAATCGGCTCTGAATTAGCGAGCAGAGATAGTTAAATGATTTAGGTGTATACCTTGATAGCCGATAACATTCAATATAATATTTGTAATAAAGCAATGGAGGCCATGTTTTTGATGTATTCTTTCTTTAATAAACAATTAGCACATTCCGATCAGAATAAAACACTAATCTATAAACTACCAATACTCACCTAGGCTTGTCCAGTCTGGAGCTATGCTCCAAATAACAATTATTTAAAAAATCAAAATAAATGTATTATAACAAACAAGCCAATTTATAAAGTCCGTTTTTTTTTTTTTTTTTTTTTTTTTTTTTTTTTTTTTTTTTTTTTTTTTTTTTTTTTTTTTTTTTTTTTTTATTATATAAAATACGTTCTCTAAAAAAAAGTCAAGTCTGACCAGCACAATCCGCCTATAGGAACACTGTTGTTCATTCTGCGTAACTCAGTATATCGGTTTCCAGAAAGGTAGAAAAAACTAAAAATTTAGTTTTGGATACTTTAGAACGGCTGACTGAGCTAAACATATATCTCAGGATGTTTGAAATTCATCCAAACTAAGACCGCAAAATTTTGATAGCGTTAAGTGTTGGTGTAAGTATTAGAAAACAACAAATTAACCGCTTAGAGCAGTTTTGAGAGTTTCGCATATTCTCATAAATATCTTTAAAACTATTAGGAAATCGTGATGATGTAACCGTTCGAAAGCTTGCAAAATATCTCACAAATGCGGGTCTTATGCAGTTTTCGATAAAGCCATCTCAGTCGGCAAAAAGGTGTCTTAAATTTGAATGAGTTGGTTTCGTTCTTCTGAATGGTTTAATAACATATATTAGTAAACATTTACCTCGTTCTTCCTAACTCTACGCTTTCTTCGTTACCTCCTAATCGTCATTCTTGCTGGGTAGATTATTAAAATAATGATATTTTTTGCAATTGGCGCTAAACCTAATTTGACATCTTCTAGTTTATTTGTTAGTTTACAATGACGATATAGTTATGAATTCCCTTACGGTCGTTCTACTGTCCAGCTGTGAGCTAGGAGAAGAGGTTTGGTTTGATTTGGTTCCGTTTTTCCCCCAAGTGCTGTCAGTATTCTATGAGTAGTATTTACACGACAGGTCTCTGTATAAATCGCTGCCAGTCACAGTAGCCTGTCAAGCCAAGTGACAGTCACTTTAGTTCCGTGCGTCTGACAGTTGAGTACGCTTCGATCCGTACTCGGGCAGTATTGTTCTCTTTGAGGATTTTTATTTTCCATTGGCGTAGAAAAACTACTGTTGCTATTTTTTCCAGGGCTTTAGTTCTCCGCAAATACTTTTGACAAATTTTAAATGAAGTTAGCAATTTAGGCTAAATTCAGATACTATGTTTTTGGAAAGCGTTTCTTCAAATCCTTTATTTGTCTTTCTGGTTAACGAAGTGATCCAATCATTTGTTATGGGGATGCTACATCCCATGTTTCAGAAAGAACAATAATTATGGCCGCTCAAGTTTACAGACAAATATATAAATATATATATATATATATATATATTTAAATTTTGACGGAAGTTTGCCTAGTATCTTAGTACGTAGGACCGATGAAGATTTCTAGACATAGGAAAAAATACCTAGTTCTTGAACGTGTGTCAAAATTTATTCAATACGCCTCGTAGGCAATTACGTTGAATTTTAACAGAAATATTATTTCTGCAGAGTCGACCGTATTTTAATTAGAAAGCAGATAAATAAGTAAATTAAAATCGCACACCATTTATTTTTAAATAGCCTCGGTAATAGTATAAAGATCTAATCCAAATAATAAGATTAAGTAGGTTAACATTGTGGTTTCGAAGTGTCGTTAGTACCATTTGTATTCTGTCCTTTTACACTCTTCGATAAAATGTAAGTAGAGGAGTCTTCATCTAACTCCAACATTTACAAGTGCGTCAGGAATTTTTATCTCAAATCAACTATTTTGCCGCCCAGTGTTCTTGAGTGTATTAATGTCGCCGAAAATTTAGTTCTTTTGCCACGAAACTCTGTATTCCGAATTTTGAAAGGACGCGAATATGTTAACTAGACAAATCCGTCCATTATTAGGATTGGGTCGGTTTTCCTGAATTACACACCGAACTATAATACACATGCATTTTTTCTTTCTTCAAGCTAAATAACTTGGTAAATATGTTTTAATAAAACTAGCAACATCGCGCCTTGTTGAGGTAAAATGTTTTCGTCGTATCTGCTTCTTGTTTTTTTGCGCCGAGCTGCAGGTTGCCACCCTTTATAAACACCCATAGTTTCGCAAGGAACTTTTTTCGGCTAGCATACCGCTGAAAAAAAGTGAACCTGCCAGACGCAGTGTTTACATCTGTCGAATGAGAATCCAGCGAGCTTAAAATAAATATTTAAATCTTTGATTTCGCTATTGTAAGAAGTTTAGAAGAGCAAAAACATTTTATATTTACAGTTAAATTACCTCGTACTGGACGGTCTTCTTTTTCTAATCACAGAGTGTATAAGGGTGCTTTTAGGAGCACAGTAAGATCGTCGCTGGAATTCTACTATTAGGTTTTTCCCAATAGTTACTACATATTAGGTTTTTCCTAATTCTGTTCCGAATAAAAGCCTCTAAACACTGACTTGAAACGACGTTCTATCATGAGGCAAGGCGGCCCCTGGTGAAATGTTCTTATTTATTCCTATAATAGAGAGAATATTGTGGAAGGAGGAGCGTGGGTTGAAAATAGCAGTGTTATAGAGATATGGTCAGGATAGGAAGGCCCTGTATCCAGCGTAGCATTCTCCCTTACATTATACATGAGACTGGGGGTCCCACAGGGCACTACTCTCACTCCCTCTTTATTTCATCTCTCTCTCTCATTCACACAACACACACACAAAGCTCTGTGTATCAATGATGGTTCTTTATCTCTTTCTTCTCTCCTCCTCGATTATTGAATCCATTTATTTTATTATTTTTTTTTTTTTTTTTTTTTTTTTTTTTTTTTTTTATGATGAGTAAGTTGTCTTTCAAACTCAACATTAATTAAATTGGGAGGGATGAAGACCTCCTCGCAGCAGGTGCCTAATTGAACACCTCAGCTAGGCTACAATAAATAAAAAGTCCTGATATTTTATGTGCCATAACAAGCTAACTCAGTTATTTTAGTTTTTAATATCCCTTTATTAGTAACACGATTTTTTTAGACATGGTACTTACAGGTTACCACTCGTTTTAGAAAGGGTTTTGGTGATGGTTATACTTTTTAAAAAAATGTATATTTTGTTCATTTTCATAATATATATCATTAGTATTGTTTTACCGTTTCCTTGATAGAAAAGAAAAATTACTTCCTTCTGGAGGCGCATTAATAATTTGGATCGGATTTTAAATCGTTAAGCCTAGTGGAACTATTTTGTGTTCTGTTTTATTGGAAATGTTAGACACAGTGTTCTCTGCCAAAAGAACAGAACTTTTAGCCAACACAGCTGAACTTTTAACAGGCAAACACACTTTTATATTTATATGTAACGAAAATATTTCAGAAGTTCATTCATGTGTCACCTTCAATAGCTAAAATCAATTATTTATATCCAAGTTTATTTTTATCGATAGTAAGAATAAAGGAAATATTGCTTGTTTAATATTTAAAGGAGGAAATATGGGTCAGGCTGTAGTATTGACTGTGGGGGCTGGATGTCCCTGAGAGAATACAAATGAATGAGTTAGTAGATGGGGTTTCCTTTTTATTTTATTTTACTTGGATTTTAGATTTGTCCGATCGATGTTCAGTTCGTAATAACTATTTTATTTACTGTGTTTGTTGTTGTAATTTTTTTTTCTTTTCCTGTTTTGAATTGCGTCCAATATACTTCTCCCGGAAAGCAATATCCCCGGAAACTTATAGTCCTCTTAGATTTTAGCAGATTACCCTAATCAGCTAATGCTCATCCTTGCGGTTCGCCTATGGTTGGGGTGTATAATTACGTGTTTGACCAGCCTTATTGCTCCTTAAGAGGCAGCAGTAGATCCGAAAACTGTAGGGCAGTTTTAAATAAATAAAATGAATACCTTGTAAGTGTTTTTAATTTGTTGATTGGCTTTCTGTCTAATTAAAAAAAAAACTTAGAGAAATGTTTGAAAATCAATAAAATAAATTATTATTTCGTTCTTAGACTTTAGGAGTAATTACCCAGACTCTTTATAATTTAATAAGAATAAACAATAAATTTAAAATCCATAAAAGGATTTATATGTACTTTACAATTTCTGTTTTATAGAAAACGGAACCGGTTAGTAAATATTTTTTCTTTAGGATGCAATTCCCTGTCTGTATTAAAATTACAATAGGAGAGGAAAAATCGATGCCCGGAGAGTAGGTTGTGAAATAAGCCTCTGAAAGATTCCAGAGCAGCCATGTTAAATGATTTACAGTTTATTGATTCCTTACAGGCCTAGGGAAGCGTACCGTGCTTGTTATTCCCATATAAGAGGAATCCGATTCCGAGGAACGGCTTCATCTTTTCTTTGTATCCTTCTGTTAAGCATGTATCGGAAATAATAGAATTCTTATGAAATTCAAAAAATTCTTTAGATTTTTCCTCAATGGTCTGAAGGTTAATACAGTCTAATATAAAGCCATCTACCCGTCTAACCTTAGAGAAACGCTATAAAGACCACGAACATGTCGTGAATCAGCTGTTAGTTGTCACCTATTCGTGATTCCGTGTTAAAGACCATATAAATAGTTTATTTAGAAGAATATGTATATAAACGTTATTATTCTTTGTCCAATAAATAAAGTTATTAATTAGTGATATATAACATTAAAATAAACGTCTCTAGCTGAAACCCGTTTCTCTCCCCCTTCCGTCTAAATGTTCTATTCGCCTAAGGTGGGTGTGATTTTATGGTCTATACAAATTATTAAAACATTGTTCTTATTATACAATTGGTTTTAAACTTTCATAGATACCTTAATGAACAAATAATATTACATAATATGCTACAGTTTTTGAAAATAATAAATTAAAGCTTTCAATTAATAGTCGCAAACTAAATATGTAATTAAGCAGAGATAAAACATGAAATCTATGTATCGAAAAGTTCATAGTTTTAATAAATAACTGATTGTTTTTATGTAAATATAAAAGAAAAAAATAATTACCAGGAATTTACAATTCTGCCGATTTGATTCACCAACGAACTCTTCTTCCTTTATTCATTTTTTGTTATTCAAATCAAATACCCTTAGTTTTCCATCCGAACAAAAAATGCAAGTTACTAAGAAACCTGCGCACATACATAAAGTAGACCTGGGCACTACTGGAATAATTTATTCCTTAAATAAATAAAATGGTTATTCATGAAATAATTATTTCCGGAATAATGGAAATTCTTTAAATGTTATTTCATAGTTAAATAAAACAATCTTCATCAGATAACTTTATTTGATAAATGATATTTCAGTATTTTTTATTTATGAAATAAATTATTTCACTCAGATGCAAAATAATTATTCCCGAAATAACTTCATAATGAAATAACGTTT
>OX328128.1:51483813-51501313 GCA_946811695.1 Gonocerus acuteangulatus | reverse complement strand
TCCCATGCTTTACTTACACACAAAACCAATGGCATGAAGTATTTCGACAATCTTCAAATACCAACCTTGAGATGAAGGGTTCAACAAGTCTCAAGCAAGACATCAAACTGAATGCGTTTCTACCATTTAGTTAGCACACGTTTTCCCTCAGTTTTTTTGAAGAGAAGATTCTGGGATTTCTTGTTGAAGAGTTTTCAGTAGATTCTTAAATTTCTTATGAACTGTGTGGATCAAAGGGGCATTTAACTGAATGGCAGTGATACGTTCAACAATTGGATCAAGGATGTTAACTAGTTTCCTGACTCAGACCCAAAACACTGTAAAGCTACCTTTTCATTTCTGGTGTGATTTCCGCTTACCTACTGTAATGTTTATTATTGTATGAGCGTAATTTCAAATAATATTAACAATATTAACAACCAACCACTTGGTTTTGAACTATTATAATAAACTCTAAAAGCCTGTTTTTGACACCTTATAAGTGTTTCTTTTTTTCTACATGGTATATTTTTTTTAAATTTAAATAAGTCCTTAATAGTTGAATTGGCTTCATTAAAACGTATTTTAAATTAATTAACTTTCTTCAATGTAAAGGTGATCATGAAAAATCATAGATATGTATAAGTTATAAATACCCGGACCGACTTTTAACTTTCTTTAAAATATTACTGGGTAAATATTAATGTTTATTTAGATTTTATGGTTAAATGGGTGAGTTTTAGTCCTTATTTGTACCAAAAAAATATTCAAAGAAGTTCTATGAAGCTCAAAAACTGAAACTACCCACTTTTTGGGTATTTAGCTTCCCTGTGGGTAAATACCCAATTTATATTTACCTACCCACTGGGTATTTACCCACCCCACATCACTGTATATACTATATATATATGGGGAGGTTGACACGCAAAAAATTGCGTATTTTGTGAGCTGTAATCTATTGCAGTCTTAACTGTGACTGTGTCTTTCTAGGTGAGTGTGTGTGCTAATGTGTCTATATGTGGGCGTAAATGGTTTACTGGGGAAAAAATAATTAATTAATCATAAATTTTAATAATATTATAATGTTTCTAGGTATTTGTAGATTATTGATGTTTTATTTTTTATTTTTTTTGTGCAGGAAAAGATCCTCCTTCGCCAGCAGAAATTCCGGCCCCTGCGCCAGAACCAGGTCAGTTTCACTTCTTATAGTACAGTATTATTACATATGTTATGCCATGTGTTTTTTTCGTAGTATACAGTTTTCTTTGGATGTGGATGACGTAGAGCTAGTTTCATTACCAGGACACAATAATTATGGGTGTTACATTAATAATATAATCCATACTACATCTCTACTCCTAATGGAAGATTCCTTTTGGGATTTTTTCGTTTTACGCATACCTTAATTATTGTTATTTGATTTGTTTAAAATCTAAGTATAGCTACGTTATTACAGATGCGCCCTAGGCTAAAGTAGCATTGCCGTGATGTCACCACACCTCCATAGTTTTAATGGTTGGTCTCCCACTCAAGACCCTTCTTCGAAGTCTCTCAAGAACTTTATTAACCCTCGACCTCGAGTCACTGACGGTCTGTGAATTATTCCTTTGGTTATAACAAAAGGAAATTAGCAAGTATTTAATTTTTGACCTTTACATTCTTCCTTTCAGGGTTTTGGCTTTGGAGAAATTGAAGCGAGTCCCTCCATTCTCCAAAGCTTAGTTTAACCTATAGGAATCGGCACCAGCAATAACGCCTTCCGGAAAATGAGGATCGTTATTAATTGCTGACAAAAAGTAAAGGCACCATGTCTTTCAGATATCTGTTTGCTCTTACGAAAGACTCTTCGGAACCAATATTTCGCTCATTTTTTCCGACTCCAATTCATTGGTTAACGTGTTTATGATCGGTTCTATGAGGAAAATCCAACTCTTCAACGATCATTCGGATTGTCAAACGAACGATGTCGAAACGTACGAGATCAGCTAACATTTTAATGTTCCTGAAGATGAAAGAATTTCACTGCAAGAATCATCTTCCTCCTGAATGTGATCCTTTCTCAACAAAACACTGTCTTTACGGTCCCTTCGCAGTTTTTTCAAATATTAGCGTCGCTTTGAGTAGAAACCTGAAGGAGAGCCGGACAGAAAATGTCACTCATTTTTTGAATGCGCTGTAAGATTTGATCCGACCCGTAAGACTTTTTGAAAACCCCAATCAATGTTACACTACTTACATACACTCACTACAAATGAGGAAGATCGAGTGAGATGGGGTTTGTCGCTTGCTCCTGCAGAATCAAGTGAGCGAGCAAGCCGAGAATCCTATTGATTTCATGTAGCTATATACATTTCGTAGGTTGTTATATAATTCCGAATTTCACGATTCAATTATAATGTTGTTACTATTTTTTTTGTTCCATTTCATTTTGTTATTTTAAACATTTTTGTTACTATAACATTGTCCTAATATTCATATTTGATATCTATCGCAAAAAGATTAAGAATACTACATTAAAATCCGTTGTTATTTTATTTAGAACCATCTACGCAACCCGCGAACGTATTTGCTCACTAAAATTTGACCTACAACAGGACAAAGGTTGCCCATACCTGCTCTAAAAACCTTTCTAATCATACAAATTCACTACGAACAGCCTCAAAACTCCAGCTTATTGTACTCGACGCATACTAGATCTTTACCAGCTTGCTCATCCATGAGCTGTCTCGCGACTGTTGGCTGATAAAACGCCAATAAATAAGTGGCACTACTAAATTTATAAACCTCGTGTTTTTTAAAACTTTTTCCACATTCGACTAGCACTAAAATGACACATTTATATTAGTGGATCTTTTTTTAATTCCTCCTAGTATAAAATGCTGGAAACGGGTTAATTTGTGATCCTAGACGAGGTTAGCTCAGTAGTGAGTGATTAATCATGTTATAAGTGTGCTGGAGCCAGAGTGCCCTTGCTGGAGTGGTTCTCCAGGACTGGTACCAGGAGGACCGGTTTCAGTCTCTGTAACCTTTAGCGGCCAACTGGCTTTCGACTGGTTTTTACCTCCGAGCTAATCTCTCTTCAGATAACCCCTGTTATTTATTTTCTACTCGTACATCTCTTCCTTTATTTTACCACGCTTACTCTTTTTGTTTTTATAGATTTACAGTCTTATTTCTTTTTTTATTATTATCTACCTGAAATGATTTCAAGGAGAACCGGTGCGTTGCTATTTATCCCTTTCGCCTCGAAAGTATTCAAAATTATAATTTTTTTTATCGTATATATTAATGAGCCGGTCTCATAAACTGGTTCTCTCGTAGAAACCTAAATTAAAGACTCAGACCTGGATATAATAATAATTCTGAACTTCTTTTATCTCCAGCTTTTCCGTTCTCATTAAATATTACAGTTAAAAGGATAATCATACATATAAATGTCTTCTTCCGAAATCTGCTTATTTTATAAATCCAAAAGTTTGTTACTTACGATGTCTATATTTGCATTTGGGTTAAACTAATTTAAATTATATTTCATCATTTGGGCTGTTTTTTTTTTTTGTTTTTTTTTTTTACAACAAAACAATACAACTTTATGCTGAAAAAGTATTCAGATCTGAATATGTTTGTCTTTTTCAAATTAAATTACTATAATTAACAATGATAAATGAGATTTTTGCATTATTGTCCTCACAATTGCAAATTCCTGTGAAATCGACAATTCAATTTAAACTAGAAAATCATTAAAATAAATAAACCATCCATCCGTTTATAAGAACAAATATAAGAAAATAAAACCATATATATAACATTTTCATTTTTTTTGGGTTGAATTTAAGGCGTCAACCGTTGGGGTCATTAGCGCCAGTCATAATTTTTTTTTTTTTTGTGAATATTTGGGTTTACATCATTTTTAAGTTGAAATGTTGAGCAATAAATGAAGAGAGAGTCACAGTAGTGGCAATCATATATTATTAAATAATTTTTATTTTGCTTCTGCTTGTGTTAAATGTTTGGAGGGCGTGGTTTTGCGAACCGTGATTTGTCAGAGCGCTTTTCAAGGGTTATCGCTGTTTTTGTTTCATCAAAATCGCGGTTTCCTCCTCCCGAAAGTCACGGTTACAATTGATCACGCGGAACAGCTCCTCCGTCCGTGACTGATTGTGCACTATACAATTTACCTAAAAGTTTAAATGAAGAATAAAACCCAGTATGAAGTATAGAACTGATGAAATTTACTTTTAATCTTTTTTTTTTTTTTTTTTTTTTTTTATTTATTTTTTATTGAAAAAATATTAACAGATTAAAATACATATTACATGAAATAGTGCGCCTACAGATCACTACACTATAATATTGGTGCTATAATGGAGGAAAAACAAGATTGTTTATACGGGGGATAAAATAGTTCTGTTTGCCCGACCAATGGAGTGTGTTCGCCGTTATTTTCAATTTCGCTATACACAATATATCATTCCTATTTTACATTAGTTATACAGTATTTTGAGACATAGATGATATATTATACACAGTAGTTCGAAAAAATAACTATGAGGAAAGGCGGAGCTTAGTTAGGTGTAGTTTGTTTACAGTTCTTAATCCTGTGAGCTATAAGATAATTCAGTCAGTGTCCGTTAATGGTTCAGTTAGTGCGTGTTAATGTGTAGATTTCCTTTATGTAGATTTATTTCAGTAAAATGTGTTTAGTTCTTCTGTGTACGTAACGACATGTACTTTTAATCTAATTAGGTTCGTTTAAGGTTCCGAATAGGTGAGACTTAAAGTGATGTAAACGTCTGTTTGCTGCAGCCGGTAGCCAAGACATAGAAGTGGAGACTTTCACGTTCTCAATTAGGCGTTATCAAAGTGCCATGGAGTGTGGGCTAAGAAAGACGAGGTCTACGGAACAAGAGTAAATACTAGATGAAGTTTACATGCCTTAAGCACTCCTGATAGTGATAAGTGGTTATAGGTTAGAGTTATATAAATGGGAAATTTGAGTAATCGAGAGATGCGGTAGGGTTTATGGCTATTGGCTCCACTCAGATGTGCTTTGTGGTTGGACGTAATAGTTGTTGCATTCGAGAGCTTGAGATGCAGTAGAGGTGAGGTTAAGCGAGATTGAAGATCCAATTGAGATCATGGATGGACTGATGTAAAAGTGAAGTTAGTGATGTCCAAACCTTGAGATGCAGTAGCGGTGAGGTGAAGCCTACGTGAAGATCGAGTGAGATGAGGCATGGGGTGATGAATAAGAGAAGTTTGTGCAGTCCAAACATTGAGATGCAGTAGCTGTGAAATGAAGTCTGCATGAAGACCCAAGAGAGACGAGGCATTGAGTGATGTAAAAGTGAAGTCCAGACCTTGAGATGCAGTAGCGGTGAGGTGAAGCCTCCGTAAAGGTCGAGTGAGATGAGGCATGGGGTGATGTAAAAGAGAAGTTGGTGCAGTCCAAACATTGAGATGCACAAGCTGTAGTAGATGAAGTCTGTATGAAAACCCAAGAGAGATGACGCATGGAGTGATGTAAAAGTGAAGTTGGTGCAGTCGAATGCTTGGCCTTCAGAAGCGGCGGCGTTAGGCCTGCATGTAGACCCGAGAGAGGTGAGGCTTAGAGTGATGTAAAGGTGAAGTTGGTGCTGTCGATAGCTTGGCCTGTTGAAGGGGCGGCGATGAGCCTGCATGTAGACCCGAGAGAGATGAGGCATGGAGTGATGTAAAAGTGAAGTTGGTGCAGTCGAGTGCTTGGCCTGTAGAAGCGGCGGGGTTAATGAATGCGAGGTCCCGTTACCTCGCCTCGTCTAACCGGTTCCCTCCCGTCCTCTTTACATCTATCCTATATCTGTCACGTTTTATCGCTCTCCTGTCTCCCTTGCTCATTATTAGGGCTTTTGCCCGGTATTAGAACATCATAAAGCTCTTGTCGCAACTACCACGTGATTCGGGTGGCCACTTAATTCTCTTTTTGTGAGTAGTATAAATTGAATTACAATTACGAAAATTGTTTCTTGTTCTCTTTTGCTCAGATTTTTTTTTATTGTCTGGGTACTATCGTAGAACTTATGTTCGTAATTAAGAACGTTCAGGTAATGACATGTATGTGAGGCGACGTTTAGCAAAAGCCTCACTCATGCCCAACGCTCGTCCTCTGCTGGATGCGGCATTAAACTCTGATTCAACTACGCATAGTCGTCCGTAATTGCGTTATGCCATACAATGAACGACTCGTCCCGTCCTTAAGGATGGGTCGCTTGTTTTCCCGCCTTCTTGCGTTATGCAAGTTTTACCTGCGTTATCTTGGAGTTTGGGGGTTGGTAAATAAATATAATTCATCGAACGCATCATTATTGCGCAACATTACTTATAAACTATCCCAGTTTGGTCATCTCCAATGGAGAATCTACAGTCGCCTCATGTTGTCTCTTTGATGTGGACTCGTATCGCGTCATTCGGCGAAGGCTATTTCAAGATCATCAGATTTTCATGCATGAGACGGTGGTTCGAGTCCCTCCGACGGCAGGAATTATTCTCGTCCGTTGGTCCGTTGAGGAGGTTCTTTGTCGCGCCATGGATCCGGCAATGTAAGCAAAAAAGTATTGACGAGCTTAAAGTTTTCAAGCGTTTGAAAGATTCGGCGTCCTTCTAAGATTCGGTGTCAACTTTACACATACAAGCCAGTTTTTGTCTTCCTCCTGCGCCATCTCTAGAATTGAGGAATCTCGTTAAATTGCAGCCAATCTTTCCGGTTTCTACCTTTATGCCCCATCTGCTGGTGGGTTTTGTCTCGTTTCCCTCCAATTTCCTGGATATTCTCCTGGTTGGAGAGTCTAAGACGTCTTGAGGGTCGACGTCTATGGTTTTCTTTCGTCCTTTATGTGGCATACGTGCCCTAACCTCTCAAACATCAGGCTCACCTCAAATTTTTTTTTTTCTGCTGTATGTTCAATAACCCGGCTGACCATTGCTACTCCAGTGATTCGCTAAGTTGTATTTAAGTTTCATTCAACAATTAACCTTCTGGCGAATTACTATTTCGAAACTTTGGTCCGAATTGCTCGTAGACTGTGCCCTTCGTAATTAAAAATGTATTTAGCCATGTCAAAGTCTTTACCTCTGGAGGAATTACTACTTTGTTTTAGTTATTCACAGGATCTTTGTCGTCCTTTAATTCGAATGCATTAGCATCAGAGGTTCTGATTTATCAACACGTCGACGACAAATCAACTTCCCTAAGGATAGTGACACACAGCGGTTTCGACCGAGTTCGGAATTGGCCTGTGTATTGAATATTTTATAATTCATCTAACCTAATATCTGCAAATTTATCGTTGAAATTAAACAGTCAAATCCAGATTAAACAAGAAAAAATCAAAATCTATTTTCAAACATTCAAAAATCAATTAATCTCATTGTTGAATTAAGATAAATTTACGTTTTAAAGATAAAAGTCTGCTTTTTCCATGTCTATTCAGGAGTTGAATGTTTAATTTCAACAATATCAGTACTGATATTAGGTTAGGTGAAAAATAAAATATTATATTATGTTCCGTTGTAAATAGGGAAAACAAAAAACAAAAATTTGGTTAGACAAAGTTGTTCTAAATTTTATTAGCTTTCAGTTAAAACAAAATGCACTGAAATCGGTTAAGATTTGAAGGCTGTAGCATTTTTTGAACCACGAAATGTCATTTGGCCCCACTGTGCACCGGTTCAGACGAAACCACTGTGTGTGTCAGTACTCTGAAAGGTCATGGTAATCTTTTCATTATAAATTTTCTTGTATTAATGTGAAACATTTTCTTTAAACTGTTTCTATAAGTAAAGAAGAAAAAATGTTAATAGTTCAAAGTTAGGGAAAATTGGCTCTTCTGAACGTTTACAAATAAGTGACATGGTGTCCTTTACCTCCGGGGTATAGATATGTCCATTAATTTACTAGCATTAGACCAGTCGTGCATGGCCAATCCTGAGGATGTTAAAATAACGACAAACTATTAAATTACAGCTTTAAAGAAATCTCACAAGTTTATCAAATTTGTAACTCCCGCTGATTAGCGTTAGAATGATTTGTTGGCTCGTGAAGGACTTCACTTACTCCTTTATCTTTGCGACTAGTCATACTTGCCCATCCCCACTAAAGAACTATCTCTTCAAATAGTGGTGCTCTTGCTGCAACCGCTAATGAGAATTAACTCGAGGAAAAGTTAAGTTGCACAGTCCTGTTTGGCAAAGGAGAGGGTGCGTGGAGACAGCTGATAACCCTGCTGGTGAGAGGCGTGGTTCCAAGGGCAGTGCAGTCGATGACCCCACAGCAGTCTGGCACTTTTTCTATACCTACTCACTCTCTTTCTCTACTACTCTCTCTCTCTTCTCTCTCTCTCTCTCTCTCTCTCTCTCTCTCTCTCTCTCTCTCTCTCTCTCTCTCTCTCTCTCTCTCTCTCTCTCTCTCTCGCTACCTTTGTCTCTCTCTCTCTCTCTCTCTCTCTCTCTCTCTCTCTCTCTCTCTCTCTCTCTCTCTCCCCCCCCCCTCTCTCCCCCCCTCTCTCTCACTCTCTCTCTCTCTCTCTCTCTCTCTCTCTCTCTTTTTCGCTACCTTTCTCTCCTTATATCTCCTCGCTGGTAGAAAGGGGTCCCATTATTTCAAGATGGGCGTGCAAACCTAAAATAAAAGCCATCAATAGGATCTTTTTTAACTAAACCTAAAGTTTAATTAAAGAACATTAAGATAAACACGCCCAAAAAAATACCGTTCCACAGGATTGGTAAACCGATCGGAGCAACATTCCTCACCTAGGCAACGAATATTGAAAATGAGTCCCAAAGTTTTGAGTTTCATATTTCTTATAACACTATGACTAAGACATAATATATGTATACATTTATAGGATATATCTGCCAATAGTCCCAACATCAACTAATATTTTTCCCCCAAACGAATCCAAAAATAAGTTCTAAGACATTTTTATTTATTTTTTCTTCGGAAATTTTAAAATGATAGCTTATCATTAAGGGCGGCAAAATTCAATAATAGACAGCATGAACAAAAATAGCTGAAACTTTAGGGTTTTTTTTTTGGATTTTTCGAACCAAAAGAAAAATGCGAAGGCATGATTAATTGAAACGAATGTACAATGAAAGTATAAAAAATATTTTTTTAAAGATAACAAAAAAAAAAAAAAAAAAATTAGTTATCTATATAGAAGCATGTACATGAAAACGAAATTCATACAAACAAATAGAAGAAAAACAAGTTCAAAATCAAGTTTATGTATTTCTTTTGATTATTTATATGTTGAACGATAGCTTTACAAATTCCAGCGTGTAAACTGCCAAGTGTCCATTTTTGGATCATTTACTCATCATGTGTAATGGCATCTAGAAAATATACATGAAATGTGGAAAGTGATTATTCATAAGCCTTACTAAATTTCCTACGCTTATAAATTTTCCTATGTTCAGGCACCTATGTCGATATACTTACCTTAGTTTGAGAAAACAGTAGTGAACATTTCGCTTACTGATTCATTTAAAAATTTCTGAATCTGCTATTACATTAAGATGTGGTTGAATGATAGGAAGAAGAATGCGGCTTCATAAAAGTTCTAATAGTCCAGGCAACGAACAGTTATAGATGGAAATTTGTAGAACACAATTTTTGACTTCGTAACTTTGTTTGGGCTGGATAGGAGGTGAACATATCAAAAGTCCTCGCCCGTAGCCTTTGTGCCGGGGGAGGGGGGGTTTCGAAGGTCCCATTTTTCGGGTTTTCACTTATATCTCGAAAACCCTGCGTCCTAGCAGCATGACTATTCTATAACAACTGACAGCTGATTAAATTTCCTACAAGTTCTATTTAATAAAGTTTTTCTAGATATCTTTAGTTTTCGAAATATCCGCTCTTGAATGTCTGTTATTTTGGGGAAACCCACTTTTGCCGCTTATTTTTCCCCCGTTTTGACCGGATATCTCTTCAACGATGAACCCAAAAGATAAATAACGGTTATAGGGTTGTAGAGTATTGCATTCCCTTCAATAATATATATTACTTTGCTATTTTATGTATTTTCCTTCAAACGTAAAATTAATTTCAGTGTTCATCGTGAAATCTGAAATTTAGCGACTAATAGTCCAGGCAACTAAGAGTTTTAGATGAAAATGTTTGGAACACAATTTTTGACTTCATAACTTTGTTTCGGCTAGTTAGGGGGTCAGCATATCAAAAGTCCTCGCCCGTAGCCTTTGTGCCGGGGGAGGGGGGGGGGTAGAAGTATTTTATTTTTATTTTTTATTTTTTTTATTTTTTTTTTTAGGCCACCCGAAAACAATTATTCCGGGAAATTGAGAACACTGAACCTCCCCTACAGTGCACTCGGAGTACAAATTGTCCCTCAGTTTTACGGCTATGGTTTGACGACTCAGGTTACTAGAAGTTGAAAGCAGTTGGAGACCCGTTATGCTTGTGTCCAGTTCGGGGAAAAAACAGGCTTTATTTTTTTTTCCTTTGGGCATTATACGAAAGTATATATATTTTTTTTCTAAAAGGTTACTTACTCCTCGTATTAATTGGCCGATGGTCTTAAGGGGAAGAGGATGGAATGCAGACATGCTCCTGTTTTTGTCTAAATAAAAACTAGATCGGGTAGAACAGGTTGAAATCCCCCTCCAGTCCAGTTCTCCCACGGCAGTACTCCTCTGCTCTCTTCCTTCATCACGGGCAATAATCCACCTTCATTCACTTCCTATTCCGTACCTTGGCAGACAGGTTTGTTTTGCAGGCCATATTCGGTCACTGTTCCATTACACTGATTAACCATGCTTCGAAATCCTATTCACTCTTAAGTAGCCACACGCCCAAAATAACGGGCTGTCCTAGACAGAGCAATGCCAATTAGGGAAGGCTATAAAAAAATCTATTAAATCGTCAATGACTTTCTTTATTTTCCGAGTCATAAACATTGGAGAAACTATTTGAACCCATTACAAACATTATAGGCTTTGGGTTTTGATCGTATCGTCATTATCTTCTCCAACATTTCGCCAATCATTCTGCTGGCTTCCTCAGGGTTGTCAGAGCATTTTTAGGCGTAACCCTGAGGAAGCTAGTAGTATAACTGGCGAAATGTTATTGAAGAAAATGTGACACGGTCAAAACCCGAAGACCATAATCTTCGTAAAGATATGGTCCGTAGAAGTCTAAGAGTTATCTTTAAACCCAATTACTCTGCTCTCCTTACAGTTAAATTAACCAATTAGGGTTCACATCACGCATAGCACGTTAACGCGCAAACGCTTCAGATAGAAGGCATACTGGCATTCTAATCCTACAGTCCAATGAGTCGTCTGTGTTGCTTGTAGCATCTGTAAAAGCGTAGAATGTTGAGCTAGCTTATTTTTGCGGGAATATTTTCGAAACAACTCAAATAACTATAATTGAGGTATGCATAAATCGAAAAATCTTTGGAATTTTGTTTTTAATTTTAAATAGATAAAAAAAAATAATTAAATAATTCCTGACGCCGTTCAAATATATATATTTTCAATCTGTAAAATGTTTTGAAATATTTCAGATATGTAAAGCTTTTCGTTTTGGGTTCGCAACAATTTGAAAAAAGTTAACTTTTTCGTCGATACCCTAATTTGATAATTATTATGCAAAGGCTGTCAAACTGAGTTAAATTAAATAAGGTCGGTTGTTCTATTATACAGGGTGTCCCACATTGAGATGTTATAACTTTAGGGGTTTATTCTGCACCTCATTTGTAGTTTAGGGACGCAGAAATGAGTGTCCTATCTCAACATGCAGAGGAGCTACTCAAACTTTTGTCTATTTTCAAAACTATAGGGTTTTCGTATGAAAAACGGTGTTTTCCGGATTTCTGGTTTATGTATCGTAAATGGCAACTACATTTTTAGAATTTACATTAAATTTCCAATTAGAAACACCCGATATTGAATTGTTGTCATGTAAATTAGGAGCTACACTAAGAGCCATATAGATGTGAACTATTGTTATTAGGGTTTTCTTTACTCATTCAATATTTTCTTAATCAGCTATTTTTTGACTTAGAGGTTTGCCTCCGCCTCAAAAGTTGCCTTATTTAATAAGCTTTGAAATGCTACCCTGTTGTTTTAAAAACAAAAATTATTTAAGTCTATTTTTTTCTGATTTCTAAGTCAAAACCAATACATTTGCTTTAGTGTGAAGAAGCCATTACGAACACATTATTTAATTTCACACAGTTATGGTGATGTCCCATCCTCCCAACATTAGGTACAAACACCTTTTGCTCTGATTAAGGATTAGGGGATATTTTGGAAAGAGTGAAAGATTACAGAAGAACATTATTGTGTTAATTATTTTAACAAAATAAATAAAGATCTTATATCTTTATACTTTGAGGGTCTTGTTTTATTAAATTTCTATTTTTAATTCTATTCTATTTAATAAAATTAGACACTACAATTTCTGCTTATAAGTTATTGCTTTAAGTAACTGGGTTATTCATTACAATCATTAAAAATTGTATTGAAAAAACTCTCCTGCAAATATAAATTGAAAAAAAAATTAAATGAAAAGACTATTATACTACTCTTAAAAATAGAAATTTCATAAAACAAGACCCTCAAAGCATAAAAATTTAACATCTGTATTTATTATGTTAACAATAATTGTGATTATTTCAAATATGTTCTTCTGTCATTTTTCACTCTTTCGAAAGAGTCCCCTAATCCTTAATCAGAGCAAAACGTGTGTGTACTTTTTTTGTTTTTAAAACAACAGGGTACCATTTCAAAGCTTATTAAATAAGGCAACTTTTGAGGCGGAGGCAAACCTCTAAGTCAAAAAATAGCTGATTAAGAAAATATTGAATGAGTTAAGAGAACCCTAATAAACATAGATCACATCTATATGGCTCTTAGGGTAGCTCCTAATTTACCCTAAGAGCCATATTTTAATGTAGATTCTAAAAATATAGTTGCCATTTACGATACATAGACCAGAAATCCGGAAAACGCCGTTAGTTAAGAAGCCAATAGTATAAGAAAAGCCAATAGTTTTGAAAATAGACAAAAGTTTGAATAACTCTGCTGCATGTTGAGATAGGGCACTCATTTCTGCGTCCCTGAACTACAAATGAGGTGCAGAATAAACCCCTAATGTTATGGCATCTCAATGTAGGACACCCTGTATAATCAGCATTTACTTCCTAAAATATAATTGTCCAACATTTATTCCGCCCCCAAAAATGGACAATAGTATAGCGCTAATGACCCAGATGTAGATGCGCCGTTTATATAAAAAAAAAAAAAAAAATGTAGAATATCGAGATCGCTCCTAACTAACACTTCTACATTTTTCAATAGTAGATTTCTATGTCAGTCCGAATCTGGGATTCTGTATCCCTCCTAAGAGGCTTCTATTTGCCTCGTTATGTCCTACTCACGCATACTCATTACAAAACAATAAAATTAAGTTGAAAAATTATTCACCTTACCACAGGTATTTTCTATTAGACGAGTATTATTGATATTGTTGATAATGTACAGAGATCTGTTCATATATATCACTCCCTCCTTTTGTACAAACATTCCTATTGATACTCCAAAATAGACGAACGTCTACGCGATGCGCGTTGTGCGTTGTTGAAGGCGGGCGATGAGTCAGTGTTGCCGCTTCTAGTGCTGCATGTGGCCGTGAACTTGATTAGAGACAATTGGACCGCATCAACCGTTCATGCAACGCTGTCGGCTTGTCATAATGGCCCCATTTACCCGTTCAACCTTCAATACTCGCTGATTGTCCGGAGAAACAACATCAGCTGTCAAACATGATGCTGTTCTGCTTCGGTCTGACGTTCCTTGTTCCTGTCTGTTCACAATCCTAGATGGGTTGTCCTGGTTCACGCCAGTTAAATGAAGGACTCGCGAGAAGTGTGATGGCGCCTTTAAGTTGAAGACTATTATGATACCTGTCACTGTCGTGATGGCGATAATCACTCGATCACATTTTCGCGTGACTTCTGCGTGACAGGTTGTTGGGTTGTCTTTAAAATTCATTGATTCCCTTAAGGCAAAATAGTAGATAAAAATAAAACTTTGAACAAAGACAAGTAAGCACACCCATATTTTGAAGAGAGTTTATTATCCGGCATGACTCTTAGGCATGTTTAAATCTAATTTTTCTTATTATATTATGCGAATAAATGGTCTCCCTTTGAAATATTTATAATATAAATAAAATAACACACCAGCAATAACAAGATTTATCAAAAACTACCATTTTTACGAACTGGAACGATACAACCTGATCTATTACCAAGGGATACTCGACACAAAAATGTTCGGGAAACCCTTTACTCTGTAGAATTATTTTATTCTGGATGATCGATTTTTTTTTTTCATTTCGGCTATATCTAAGTTTATAATTTGACAGCCAATGGTTGATTCAGTATGCGTACTTAGCATACTGTAGAGTCCATTATAGATGAATGTTCATATTTTTTACAATTACGATGTGGAATTACATTAGTAAGTATTTTAGCATATTTCATTATGTGAAAAATATAGAAGTAAGTTTAATAAATAAATTGACAGTGATTATTCCGCTTTTTAATGACTTTTTTGTTTTTATTAAAATTTGTTTTATTATATCTTTTTTATTTGCATTTATTATATTATTAGAATGATTATTATTATAATTAAAGACCTATTTTATCACTTATTATCTGATATTTATTTATGTTTCTTTTTAATTTTCTGATCATGAATAATATCCTATAAACTATCTATGAAAGTATTATCTTTCTATTTTATATTATTTCACGACCCTTCTGCATCAAGGCCATTTGCGCCGGGCTGCTGGGGGGAATTTTCTCAACGGGCCCTGAAATGAGAAAAGTTCCTGCTGCCAACGGGACTCGAACCCCTAGCCCCCACATGAGAATCCAAGGCGTTAGCCTCTAGACCACCTACGACCTCAATTCTATGTTATACGAAATCCGTCCATCCATGTACAGGATTATATCGACTAAGATAAATCATCATTAATCTATTAAATCTTTTCAATAGTTTACTGTTAATGCCTGTTGAATGATGGTCATGTACCCCATGTGGTTCCGCCTGGTAGATGGTGGTATCCACACGGCCATCTGTTCTGTACCGGGGCAGGTGGTACCATTCATCTGCTCACCACCTGTATCTCAGTTATTCTTTCTTCGCAACTATTATGGTCATTTTGTAGTTGTTTTAATATATATATTTTATTTTGATTTTTTATTCTAGATATCATTTGGCTTATTAATTTTATACAATAAAAGTATGTACTCTAATAAATTTTAATCTATTTGGGGGCCTAATTTAAATTTAAATTTAAAAGCACATTGGTTTGATCCATTCCTCAGACCTTATTAAGTCCTTTATTTGTTTATTCATTTTACAACGTTTCAGCCTTCATCCATTTTCAATATCTAGAAGCAAAATAAAGTAAGTGTTACAAAATATTTAATATAACCCTCTTATTAAATAATTTAACCCTATGTCAATTATTTTATATTTTAGTTTACCTAATTTCTAGCAGCCTCTTTTTATTAAATTAGGTAATTAAAGTATAAAATATAATTAAAGTATAAAACAATTGACATGGATTAAATTATTATAAATTATTTAATAAGAGGGTTATATTAAATATGTTGTATCACTTACTTTATTTTACTTCTAGATATTGAAAATGGCCTGAAGGCCGAAACGTTGTAAAATGGATATATAAATAAAGGACTTATTAAGGTCTGGGGGAATGGATCAAACCAATTGTGCTTTTAAATTAGACTGACCTCAGAATTCCTTCCTTTTGGGGGGGGGGAAGGATAATTTAAAAAAAAGACATTTAAATTTTTATGGGGTCATTTTCGTTATCTAGATTTGAAGACACTTCCCCAAAAACGTTTCATGAGTTCTTCTTGTTAAAAATGCATTGGTTGTTTTCTATTTACTGACATTACGTTCTTTGGTTGTTCTAATGCGGCGTTACTTTCAACCCCAGGGCTGTGTTTTCATGGTACGTCTTCTTTCTCCAGAAGTTCTGCAACCAATTGCATTAATTTTCTCCGGAACGCCTTCAAACTTCTTCAGGTGTTTCATAACTTGTCAGTTAACCCGTAATTGCCTCATCGTGGTAATGTACTATTTCTGTACTTCAGGGAAAAGGCTGAAGCCAGTTAGTGAAACAAACATATTTATATTATTATAAATATAGCATTGCACGCTGTTACCCGGCGTGCTATGTTACACCTACTTTTTACAACTAGGAAAACCAAAATAAATTAGAAACCAAATGAGTAATACTAAAATCTAATAACTCAAATCTGTAACTGTTCGGGTTCACAGTGAACCTGTGACCTCCGAACTGTGAGTCCTAGACGATTTTAACCGAGCCTATATATATATGTGTGTGCCAAGTTTGGTGAAACTATGTGTATTTGTATAAGGAACAAACATACAGAATGACAGCTGGTAGACGTTTTTGACCTAGCCTGTGACCCCCGTTTCAAGACCTACCTGTGTGCTAAGTTTGGTCAAAATCGGTCAAACGGTGTGGATTTGCATTACTCAACAATAAAATTTGGCACTAGAAAATATCATTTCCTTATATTCAACTTGGAGTGTGATTAGTAGAGCTCGGAAGTTAGGCATTTATTTTTGGTTAAAATAGGCAGGCAAAAAGGCACTTAAAATACAGAAAATAGGCAGTACTGTAATTAAAATAGGCATTTATTAGAAGTGAAGGCAAAGAGGAATCCCACTCATTATTAATGAAAATATCTATTTTAAATACTCATTAATTTCTTTATTACCAATTTATCACAGAATTAGTGTACTTACTCTTACTTTCCCTTGTTACAAGCAACAAGATGCTTTTTCAAAGTATCCAATGTCATAGACCTTCTCAGAAAAAAAAATGTTTTTCATCATTGAAAAACTTCCTGTGCATTATCTAATCATTTCGAAATCCGGAATCCCAGGTAATTAAGGATTGTCACAGCGAAAGGGGTGTCAGGAAGGAGAAGTGACGTACTTCTCTCATCCTCTCTCTTTTCTCCTATTCATTATGCTTGTGCATTCCTTCTACTAAGGAAGGTTCTGTTATTTTTAAACCTTCAATTCCATCCATGGGTTAGGAAAATAAGCTTTCGAATAGATATTTGTGACGGCAATATGTAATTTAATTTGTGCAACCTTTTTTGTCTTCGATGAACGGTGCTTTTTAAAATGTTTAAATCGCAGAAAAAATTGTATAACGAGCAAAAAAGGCAACGGAAGCCAAAATAGGCAAAAAGGGCAAAATAAAAATTGTCTCTACACTTCCTAAATGCTCGAAAACATATTTATTTCTATCTGATTCTTCAATATAACCATTCAGATAAAAAAGGCATTTTGCCTAATTTCCGGGCTCTAGTGATTAGAATAAATATAGCCGGGGCAATGATAAATGTATAAACTACTAATTTTAATAAAAAAAATCAGTTTG